>JAPZAG010000822.1:0-50281 GCA_027475135.1 Bactrocera correcta | reverse complement strand
ATGTTAAACTAATGATTTAAAGCATTTCGATATCGATAGCTAAATATGTATATACAAGAAAATCGACTTAATACCTAAATATAAGATTATGGAATTCTTCTACGTGCACTGCAGTTATGCCTCCATGGCTATATGCCCACTTAAATACGTTAAAAAAGGTTTATTAACTTAAATATGTTAAACTAATGAGCTGAAGCATTTCGATATCGATTGCTTAATGTGTATATACAAGAAAATCGACTTTATACCTAAATATAAAATTATAACATTATGGAATTCTTCTAAATGCACTGCCGTTATGCCATTAGGGCTTTATGTAGACTTAAGTGCGTTAAAGAAGGTTTATTAACTTGAATATGTTAAACTAATGATATGAAGCATTTCGATATCGATAGCTAAATATGTATATACAAGAAAATCGAATTCATACCTAAATATAAGATAACGGAATTCTTCTAAATGCACTGCCGTTATGCCGTTAAGGCTTTATGTAGACTTCCGTAAGTTAAAGAAGGTTAATTAACTTAAATATGTTAAAGTAATAATTTGAAGCATTTCGATATCGATAGCTAAATATGTATATACAAGAAAATCGACTTTATACCTAAATATAAGATTACGGAATTCTTCTACGTGCACTGCAGTTATGCCTCCATGGCTATATGCCCACTGCAGATCGTTAAAGAAGGTTAATTAACTTAAATATGTTAAACAAATGAGTTGAAGCATTTCGATATCGCTTGCTAAATGTGTATATACAAGAAAATCGAATTTATACCTAAATATATGATAACGGAATTTTTCTAAATGCACTGCCGTTATGCCGTTAACGCTCTATGTAGACTTCAGTGCGTTAAAGAAGGTTTATTAACTTAAATATGTTAAACTAATGATTTGAATCATTTCGATATCGATTGCTAAATGTGTATATTCAAGAAAATCGACTTTATACCTAAATAAAAGATTACGGAATTCTTCCAAATGTACTGTCATTATGCCGCCATGGCTTTGTATCAACTTCAATACGTTAAAGAAGGTTAATTATTTTAAATATGTTAAACTAATGGTTTGAAGCATTTCGATATCGATTGCTAAATGTGTATATACAAGAAAATCGAATTTATACCTAAATATAAGATAACGGAATTCTTCTAAATGCACTGCCGTTATGCCATTAGGGCTTTATGTAGACTTAAGTGCGTTAAAGAAGGTTTGTTAACTTAAATATTTTAAAATCTAATGATTTGAAGCATTTCGATATCGATTGCTAATTGTGTATATACAAGAAAATCGAATTCATACCAAAATTTAAAAAGATTAGGGTAATTTTTCCCTAAATGTACTGTCGTTATGCCGTTATGGCTTTATATTAACTTCAATACGTTAAAAAACGGTTTATTAACTTAAATATGTTAAACCAGTTATTTGAAGCATTTCGATATCGAATTGCTTAAAGCATATATACAAGAAAATCGACTTTATACCTAAATATAAGACTACGGAATTCTTCCAAATGTACGGGTTTCCGTTATGGCTTTATATCAACTTCAATACGTTAAAGAAGGTTAATTAACTTAAATATGTTAAACTAATGATTTGAAGCATTTCGATATCGCTGCAAATTGTATATACAAGAAAATCGAATTTATACCTAAATATAAGATAACGGAATTTTTCTAAATGCACTGCCGTTATGCCGTTAACGCTTTATGTAGACTTCAGTGCGTTAAAGAAGGTTTATTAACTTAAATATGTTAAACTAATGATTTGAAGCATTTCGATATCGATTGCTAAATGTGTATATACAAGAAAATCGACTTTATACCTAAATATAAGATTACGGAATTCTTCCAAATGTACTGTCATTATGCCGCCATGGCTTTGTATCAACTTCAATACGTTAAAGAAGGTTAATTATTTTAAATATGTTAAACTGATGGTTTGAAGCATTTTGATATCGCTTGCTAAATGAATATATACAAGAAAGTCGAATTTATACCTAAATATAAGATAACGGAATTCTTCTAAATGCAGTGCAGTTATACCGTCAAGGCTTTATGTAGACTTCAGTGCGTTAAAAAAGGTTTATTAACTTAAATATTTTAAACTAATGATTTGAAGCATTTCGATATCGATTGCTTAATGCATATATACAAGAAAATCGACTTTATACCTAAATATAAGATCTACGGAATTCTTCCAAATGTACTGTCGTTATGCCGCCATGGCTCTTTATCAACTTCAATACGTTAAAAAAGGTTAATTATTTTAAATATGTTAAACTAATGGTTTGAAGCATTTCGATATCGATTGCTAAATGTGTATATACAAGAAAATCGACTTTATACCTAAATATAAGACTACGGAATTCTTCCAAATGTACTGTCGTTATGCCGCCATGGCTGTTTATCAACTTCAATACGTTAAAGAAGGTTAATTAACTTAAATATGTTAAACTAATGATTTGAAGCATTTCGATATCGATTGCTAAATGTGTATATACAAGAAAATCGAATTTATACCTAAATATAAAATTATAACATTACGGAATTCTTCTAAATGCACTGCCGTTATACCGTTAAGGCTTTATGTAGACTTAAGTGCGTTAAAGAAGTTTATTAACTTAAATATGTTAAACTAATGATTTGAACATTTCGATATCGATTGCTAAATGTGTATATACAAGAAAATCGACTTTATACCTAAATATAAGATTACGGAATTCTTCCAAATGTACTGTCGTTATGCCGCCATGGCTTTGTATCAACTTCAATACGTTAAAGAAGGTTTATTATTTTAAATATGTTAAACTAATGGTTTGAAGCATTTCGATATCGATTGCTAAATGTGTATATACAAGAAAATCGACTTTATACCTAAATATAAGATTACGGAATTCTTCCAAATGTACTGTCATTATGCCGCATGGCTTTGTATCAACATTCAATACGTTAAAGAAGGTTAATTATTTTAAATATGTTAAACTGATGGTTTGAAGCATTTTGATATCGTTGCTAAATGATATATACAAGAAATCGAATTTATACCTAAATTAAGATAACGGAATTCTTCTAAATGCATGCGTTATCCGTAGGCTTTATTAACTTCATCGTTAAAGAGGTTTATTAACTTAAATATTTAAACAATATTTGAAGCATTTCGATATCGATGCTAAAGTATATACAAGAAAATCGACTTTATACCTAAATATAAGATACGGAATTCTTCCAAATGTACTGTCGTTATGGCTTTATCAACTTCAATACGTTAAAGAAGTTAATTAACTTAAATATGTTAAACTAATGTTTGAAGCATTTCGATATCGAATGTAAAAGAAAATCGATTTATACCTAAATATAAGATACGAATTTCAAATGACTGCTTATGCCGAGCTTATAACTTCATCGTTAAAAAGGTATTATTAAATATGTTAAACTATGTTTGAAGCATTGATATCGTTGCTAAATGTATATACAAGAATCGATTTATACCTAAATAAAGATACGGAATTCTTCAAATGATGCTTATCCGCAGGCTTTTTAACTTATCGTTAAAAAGGTATTATTATATTTAAACTGTTTGAAGCTTGATATCGTTGCTAAATGATATATACAAGAATCGATTTATACCTAAATATAAGATACGGAATTCTTCAAATGATGCGTTATCCGTAAGGCTTTTTAACTTCATGTTAAAAAGGTTTATTAATTATATTAAACTAATGTGAAGCTTTCGATATCGATTGCTTAATGTATATACAAGAAAATCGATTTATACCTAAATATAGATACGGAATTCTTCCAAATGTACTGTCGTTATGCCGCCATGGCTTTTATCAACTTCAATACGTTAAAAAAGGTTAATTATTTTAAATATGTTAAACTAATGGTTTAAGCATTTCGATATCGATTGCTAAATTATATACAAGAAAATCGACTTTATACCTAAATATAAGATAGGAATTCTTCCAAATGACTGCGTTATGCCCCATGGCTTATCAACTTCAATCGTTAAAGAAGGTTAATTAACTTAAATATGTTAAACTAAGATTGAAGCATTTCGATATCGATTGCCAAATGTGTATATACAAGAAAATCGAATTATACCTAAATATAAAATAACGGAATTCTTCTAAATGCACTGCGTTATCCTTAAGGCTTTATGTAGACTTAAGTGCTTAAAAAGTTTTATTAACTTAAATATGTTAAACTAATGATTTGAACATTTCGATATCGATTGCTAAATGTGTATATACAAGAAAATCGACTTTATACCTAAATATAAGATTACGGAATTCTTCCAAATGTACTGTCGTTATGCCGCCATGGCTTTGTATCAACTTCAATACGTTAAAGAAGGTTTATTATTTTAATATGTTAAACTAATGGTTTGAAGCATTTCGATATCGATTGCTAAATGTGTATATACAAGAAAATCGACTTTATACCTAAATATAAGATTACGGAATTCTTCCAAATGTACTGTCATTATGCCGCCATGGCTTTGTATCAACATCAATACGTTAAAGAAGGTTAATTATTTTAAATATGTTAAACTGATGGTTTGAAGCATTTTGATATCGCTTGCTAAATGAATATATACAAGAAAGTCGAATTTATACCTAAATATAAGATAACGGAATTCTTCTAAATGCAGTGCAGTTATACCGTCAAGGCTTTATGTAGACTTCAGTGCGTTAAAGAAGGTTTATTAACTTAAATATTTTAAACTAATGATTTGAAGCATTTTGATATCGATTGCTAAATGTGTATATACAAGAAAATCGACTTTATACCTAAATATAAGATTACGGAATTCTTCCAAATGTACTGTCGTTATGCCGCCATGGCTTTGTATAACTTCAATACGTTAAAGAAGGTTTATTAACTTAAATATGTTAAACTAATGATTTAAAGCATTTCGATATCGATTGCTAAATGTGTATATACAAGAAAATCGACTTTATACCTAAATATAAGATTACGGAATTCTTCCAAATGTACTGTTGTTATGCCGCCATAGCTTTGTATCAACTTCAATACGTTAAAGAAGGTTAATTATTTTAAGTATGTTAAACTAATGGTTTGAAGCATTTTGATATCGCTTGCTAAATGAATATATACAAGAAATTCGAATTTATACCTAAATATAAGATAACGGAATTCTTCTAAATGCAGAGCAGTTATACCGTCAAGGCTTTATGTAGACTTCAGTGCGTTAAAGAAGGTTTATTAACTTAAATATGTTAAACTTATGATTTGAAGCATTTCGATATCGATTGCTAAATGTGTATATACAAGAAAATCGACTTAATACCTAAATATAAGATTACGGAATTCTTCCAAGTGTACTGTTGTTATGCCGCCATGGCTTTGTATCAACTTTAACACGATAAAGAAGGTTAATTATTTTAAATATGTTAAACTAATGGTTTGAAGCATTTCGATATCGACTGCTAAATGTGTAAATACAAGAAAATCGACTTTACACCTAAATATAAAATTATAACATTACGGAATTCTTCTAAAGGCACTGCCGTTATACCGTTAAGGCTTTATGTAGACTTCAGTAAGCTAAAAATGTTTATTAACTTAATATGTTAAACTAATGATTTAAAGCATTTCGATATCGATAGCTAAATATGTATATACAAGAAAATCGACTTAATACTTAAATATAAGATTATGGAATTCTTCTACGTGCACTGCAGTTATGCCTCCATGGCTATATGCCCATTTAAATACGTTAAAAAAGGTTTATTAACTTAAATATGTTAAACTTATGAGCTGAAGCATTTCGATATCGATTGCTAAATGTGTATATACAAGAAAATCGACTTTATACCTAAATATAAAATTACGGAATTCTTCCAAATGTACTGTCGTTATGCCGCCATGGCTGTTTATCAACTTCAATACGTTAAAGAAGGTTAATTAACTTAAATATGTTAAACTAATGATTTGAAGCATTTCGATATCGATTGCTACATGTGTATATACAAGAAAATCGAATTTATACCTAAATATAAAATTATAACATTACGGAATTCTTCTAAATGCACTGCCGTTATACCGTTAAGGCTTTATGTAGACTTCAGTAAACTAAAAAATGTTTATTAACTTAATATGTTAAACTAATGATTTGAATCGACTTTATACCTAAAATATAAGATAACGGAATTCTCTAAATGCACTGCCGTTATACCGTTAAGGCTTTATGTAGACTTTAGTAAGCTAAAAAATGTTTATTATCTTAATATGTTGAACAAATGATTTGAAGCATTTCGATATCGAAAGCTAAATATGTATATAAAAGAAAATCGATATCGATTGCGAAATGTGTATATACAAGAAAATCGATTTTATATCTAAATAAAAGATTACGGAATTCACCCAAATATACTGCCGTTATGCCGTTATGGCTTTATTTAAACTTCAGTAAGATAAAAAAGTTTAATTAACCTAATTATGCTAAACCAGTTATTTGCAGATTTTCGATATAGATTGCTAAATGTGTAAATCCAAGAAAATCGACTTTACACCTTAATATAAAATTATAACATTACGGAATTGTTCTAAATGCACTGCCGTTATACCGTTAAGGCTTTATGTAGACTTCAGTAAGCTAAAAAATGTTTATTAACTTAATATGTTAAACTAATGATTTGAAGCATTTCGGTATCGATAGCTAAATATGTATATATAAGAAAATCGAATTTATACCTAAATATAAGATTATCACTAAAGGTTTAGTGGTAGTGCAATTTTTTTTTCACTATCACTAAAGGTTTAGTGGTAGTGCATTTTTTTTTCACTATCACTAAAGGTTTAGAGGTAGTGCATTTTTTTTTCACTATCACTAAAGGTTTAGTGGTAGTGCAAATTGTTTTTCACTATCACTAAAGGTTTAGTGGTAGTGCAATTTGTTTTTCACTATCACTAAATATTTAGTGGTAGTGCAATTTAGTGGTAGTGCAAAAATGCCCAACCCTGTGTGTAAGATGATACATGTAATTCGGCTTACTGTTGGTGGAGTAGCCGAGGCGCGGAAAAACGTTCTGACAGCAGAAGTATTCCTTAATGAATTTTATTTATTATAATTATCCGTGTGTGTAGAGACAGATTTTGGTTTCAAACATACCATATGTATTTGAATGTGCATTTTAATATGCGTGTAGATGCTTAAGAGAAGCAACTTTATTTTGCGGATTTAATTGATTTTACCGACTACTTTTGTATTTGCGATTTTTTCTTTTAACGTTTTATTAAGTGGATTACTTATTATTTGCCTTTTCTGTATGATCGACATTTGTTTGCATTTCATTTTATTCTCGAACTATGAAGGCCAGCCTGGCTCAGATATCGCCAGAATGGGTACTCCTTAGCCCTGGAGTTAGGACTGTGACAATAGAGGGATCTTGCGAGAGAATGGCCGTGAATGGAGAACGGCTTCGATTCATAACGTAGAAAATTCCTCTTAATTAAGTTAATGCTTTGTATAGCTGGTTCCCATAACCCACCCATATGAGGAGCGCATGGATAGATGCGATAAGAGCGACATTTACCTTTTTGTAAGTGTAGGTGTGTACCTGTATCGCATTGGGAGTATGGTGATCCATTAACTTGCTTTTGAAATTTTATTTATTTGAACATTTAAGCCTCTGTGGGGCAATATTGTATAAAAAGTGTCCTTTTTTTCTTTTTTTTACTTTGTGAGACACTTTTGTTATATTTTATGTTTAAGTGCGTATACAATAATTTGACGTTTAGTACCGCGCTACATAGCTTGATATTTTTTAAGCAGGATTTTGTATCATTATTGGCGAAAGCCATCCTGCGGGGTCGAAAAGTTACGAACATATATTTGTGTTTTTATACGAGGTTGTCAGAGGGAATCTGACCTTGATTTTTCTACCTTTATGTGAGGTATTAGAAAATTGTGGCTCTAGTGGTTGTCGTACGACGTACCGGCTATTGTTTGGTTGAGTAGTTATGAGGGGAAGTTTCCTTAACTTTTGACATTTCCTTAATTGTGAATTAAGGTATTTGTTTTTATTGTACCCAACTTGGGTTGGTGTGGTGGTGACCAGTTCTGTAACTAGTCCATTTTGTGTCTCGCTGTGCAGCGTTTGAGATTTTTGTGCCTTTGAGCAGCATGGTGTCTCTTGGCAATTTTTCGAATTTTGGGTTTTGTGATTTGCTTTTGCAATTATACCCATGGTTCTTTGTGTATAAGCGCTTCTTTGGGGTGAGATAGGATATCTGTTGTAATGAAGCATAGAATTGTGTCTTTTGTGACAATATAGGCAATTAAATTTGCTTTTGCAAGTTTTCAGATTGTGTGTATGGGACAAGCAGTTTGTACAGAGTCTTTTTGATCTGACAAAGTTGTTCCTTTCGTTAATGTTTAATTTTTTAAACTTCTCGCAAGTTTTAAGTTTATGCCCTCTTTTACATAGTTCGCATGACGTTTGGTTACTTTGTTCTGATGTGAACGTTTGTGTTTTGTAAAAGCTTTTATTTAAATTTTTGTTGCTTCTAGCTTGGGGTCTATTTAAGCTTCTATTTTGGTCGTGTTTATTGTTCTTATTTTTGATTATATTTTCTTCTAACCTTTCCGCAATTTCATATTGGGTGGTGAGAAAATCTTTCATTTGTTGCCACGTTGGGCACGTTTTTCGTGATGAGAGCGATTGCTCCCATAGAAGTAACGACTTTTCTGGTAATGCGGCGATGCAAATGTTTACCAGAATTGGGTCCCAGCTATGTGTGGGAATATTTAGTGTCGATAGAATCGACAAACAATTTGAAATAGTGGATTCTAGCTTAATGAATTCTACACTTGTTCCTTTCTTAATTTTTGGCAAGTTCATTAGTGTCGTTACTTGTTTATCGACCAATATTCTATTGTTTTCGTATCTCGCTTTTAGAGCTTCCCAAGCCAAATTGAAATTATCGTCACTTAGAGCGAACTGTTTTACTATTTCGCCTGCTTGACCTTTTGTTTTATATCGGAGGTGATACAGTTTTTGTGCCTTTGATAGTTGTGGATGGTTGATGTAAACGGCTGTGAACATGTCCCGGAAGGACGGCCATTCTTCATAACCTCCGTAAAACGTTTCTGTATCACATGCAGGCACCTCGAGTTGGATGCCTGAACTTGCCTCTTGATTGTCTATTTGTGGCAGCTCTACTCTACTGTGGGGAGTAGGTGCAATTGCTTTTATTAGCTTTAATTGATCGGAGATCATAGCTTTTGTTTCTTCATATTGGTCTAAGCAGTTTTCATATATTGCGTAAGCCGATTGTTTCAAATTTTTTGGTAGGTCTGAATCGTCAGATTCTACTATGGCGTCATGAGCCGTTTGGAGACGAGTCCAGAAATTTTCAAGATTTTGGCTTTTTATTTCTAATAACGATTCCGAGTTTTCGTGAATCGGTGAAGAGGCAAATCTAGTGCAGTATCTTGTTAAACTGTCACTTACTGAAATGAACTTAGCAACCTGTTTTGGGCGTGTAGCTCCTACAAGTGTATTTTGATTATTGTTGTTGTTGGCCATTTTTTAAAATAATATTATTTATTTATATTTTAGTTCGAAAATATATTTGAATAGTAAATTGTTATTAAAAACCGCGCTTTTTATTAATTAAAATATTTGATGTCCGAATGATTTTTTATTTAGGTACACCCTAATACTCGGACTTTTATGTATGTTTGTATGTGCGTATGAAGTTGCTTATGTTTTGTGCAATTGAGAGCTCGTCGAAGAGATCAATATGCTTTGTAGATAAGTATGCACGATTTGTTTGTTATGCTTTGTTCGTAAGCAATTGAGAGCTCGTTAGAGAGATCAATTAGCTTTTTGTCCACAATCCTGCTTGGTTTTGTTTGTCAAAGAACAAGAGGTATTGCTGGATAATTGCAAATGTGGACTTTGAACTTTTGGTTTTTTTTGAGATTTTGTTTAGTACTTACAAATTATGTATATTTTGTTGATATATTTTTATTGTTTTTGTTATGTATGTAAATGTTATTTAATCTTTTCGTAAAAGAGAGAGAGTTTGAAATCGAATTGAAAAAAGTTTTTTTTTCTCTTATGTATATTTTATACGTAAGCAAATGCGCTTGTACATATGTATGTATATTAGAACGGCCGTCTAATATGCACTATAGAAATATGTTATAAATATATATATTTCTCGCTTGGCAATTATACATACATATTGATGTAGAGGTATATGTACATATAATTTGTACTAAATATATATGCATATATGTATGTATGTATGTACTTTTTTTGTTTATGTTTCTCAATTTTTGTATGCAGTCCTGCTTATTACTTTATTAAGCATAAGAGGTATTGCCAGAAATTTGTCATAGGTAAATATTCGATTTGTTGGTTTGTTGGAGTTGGACCAAAGTATGCAGATATGCAAATATTCAAGGACACATACATGTAGATATGTGCATATGAAATGATACAGAATATACGAGTATATGTACTTGACTAAATTTAATTTTACAGTATAGATCGGGTACTGATTTTCGATAAGTTTTAACTAGGAAAACCGTACATTAAAACATGTATGTATATGTGTTTATGTGCATATATTAAGCATAAAGTGAAATTGATACGCTCACTTTGATTTGGGAATAACGTATGTATCTACATGTCCTTTTTATCGCCAATTCTCCTCCCTTCTTCCAGTCCTTGAAGATGTTGTTGCTTGTGGTTTTGTTGTTTGTAGGTGTTGCTGTTTTAGCTCTTTGTTTTAATGATCGCGCCCGTTTATTTTGTTTTTATATTTATTTTATGTTTTGGGTTTCGCGCCCGGTTTGTGGTTTAGCTAGGTAAACGTTTTTATTGTATTGTTTCTCGTTTTGTTTTACTGAAATGTTTTTTGTTATTACAGCTTTGTTTTTTTTTTTTTGTTTCACTGCACTTTTTTTCTTTTTTGTTTGTATACGTATGTGTTTGTTTTCTGTTTGGGGCACTGCACTTTTTGTTTTTTAATCTTAGCTTTTGTTTGTCTATTTGTTATACTTTGTTTTTGTTTCCCTCCACTATATTTTTTTTTTTATTTCTTGTCTTTTGTTGTATATGTTACTTATGTTTGTACATTATTGTTAGTTATTGTTTTGTCACATCTCCTTTTTTGTAATTTTTTTATTACATATACATAAATATATTTTAATTTGTTTTGTTTTGTTTACCGCACTGTTTTACTGCACTTTTCTTAAGTTTGTGTTTTGTTTTCTCATCACCACACTTTTTGTTATGAGCGCAAATATGTATCATTAGGTATACATTTATATATGTGTATACATATGTGTTTTATTTTTGGTGTCACTGCACTGCTAAATTTATGTTTCGTGTACATATAATATGTGGATGTTAATTTATAGTGCCTGTCTTTGAGGCTCGAAGGACCATGATTAAATTGTTGTTCTTAATTTGGACACAAAAGTATTAACCACTTTAACAGTTGTTTATTAAAAGTGCTGTCGTTTAATATGTAAAATCATTTAATGTAATTTAATGGGTTTACAATTATTTAATGTACTTAAATTTATAAAGAATATTATAAGTTATATTTGAACGACGAAAGTATGTAGGTAGGTGTAGTTGCATACCGGACCGCTGGGGGATCGCAGGAGGGATTTACGTGGCTCCGCGTATGATTGAAAGTATATATGTATATAAAACGAAAGTGTATCCGCAGGAGTGTGTGACGAATTGTGTGCGAAAATTACGACGCGCGGGATTGGTGTCGGAAAACGAATGTATGTGCTGTAAATCTGTCCATCCTTTTTGTTGATGAGTTTGGTGGAAAGGTGTGGTGAGTTGTGTTGGTTGATGTATGAGTATGTGTTGCATTAGTGTGTGCTTGTTTTTCCGGGGCAGATACTTAACTCATTTAAACAATTCCGTTATCCTATGTTTAGGTATAAAGTCAGGTTTCTTGTACTAGCACATTTAGCAATCGATATGGAAATGCTTCAAATCATTAGTTTAACATATTTAAGTTAATTAACCTTCTTTAACGAACGGAAGTTGGCATAAAGCCATGGCGGCATAGCGGCAGTGCATTTAGAAGAATTCCGTAATCTTATATTTAGGTATAAAGTCGATTTTCTTGTATATACACATTTAGCAATCGATATGGAAATGCTTCAAATCATTAGTTTAACATATTTAAGTTAATTAACCCTCTTTATCTTACTGAAGTCTACATAAAGCCTTAACGGCATAACGGCAGTGCATTTAGAAGAATTACGTAACCTTATAATTAGGTATAAAGTCGATTTTCTTGTATATACTCATTTAGCAATCGATATCGAAATGCTTCAACTTATTAGTTTAACATATTTAAGTTAATAAACCTTCTTCAACGAACTGAAGTTGGCATAAAGCCATGGCGGCATAACGGCAGTGCATGTAGAAGAATTCCGTTATCTTATATTTAGGGATAAAGTCGATTTTGTTGTATATACACATTAACCAATCGATATCGAAATGCCTCAAATCATTAGGTTAACATATTTAAGTAAATAAACCATCTTTAACGTATTGAAGGTGATATAAAGCCATGGCGGCATAACGACAGTACATTTGGAAGAATTCCGTTAACCTATGTTTAGGTATAAAGTCAAGTTTCTTGTGTTAGCACATTTAGCAGACGATATCGAAATGCTTCAAATCATTAGTTTTACATTTTCAAGTTTTTTTATAATAAACCTTCTTTAACGCACTGAAGTCTACATAAAGCCTTAGCGGTATACCTGCAGTGCATTTAGAAGAATTCCGTAATCTTATATTTAGGTATAAAGTCGATTTTCTTGTATTTACATATTTAGCAATCGATATCGAAATGCTTCAAATCATTAGTTTAACATATTTAAGTTAATAAAGCTTCTTTAACGCACTGAAGTTAACATAAAGCCATAACGGTATAACGCCAATGCATTTGGAAGAATTCCGTAATCTTATATTTAGGTATAAAGTCGATTTTCTTGTATATACACATTTAGCAATCGATATCGCGATGCTTCAATTCATTAGTTTAACATATTTAAGTTAATAAATCTTCTTCAACGAACTGAAGTTGTCATAAAGCCATGGCGGCATAACGGCAGTGCATGTAGAAGAATTCCGTAATCTTATATTTAGGTATAAAGTCGATTTTCTTGTATATATGCATTAAGCAATCGATATCGAAATGCTTCAAATCATTAGCTTAACATATTTAAGTTAATAAAGCTTCTTTAACGCACTGAAGTTAACATAAAGCCATGGCGGCATAACGGCAGTGCATGTAGAATAATTCCGTAATCTTATATTTAGGTATAAATTCGATTTTCTTGTATATACACATTTAGCAATCGAAATCGAAATGCTTTAAATCATTAGTTTAACATAATTAAGTTAATAAACCTTAAACGCACAGAAGTCTACATAAAGCCTTAACGGTATAACTGCAGTGCACTTAAAAGAATTCCGTAATCTTATATTTAGGTATAAAGTCGATTTTCTTGTATTTACATATTTAGCAATCGATATTGAAATGCTTCAAATCATTAGTTTAACATATTAAAGTTAATAAACCTTTAACGCACAGAGGTCTACATAAAGCCTTAACGGTATAACTGCAGTGCATTTAATAGAATTAAATAATCTTATATTTGGGTATAAAGACGATTTTCTTGTATATATACATTTAGAAATCGATATCGAAATGCTTCAAATCATTAGTTTAACATATTTAAGTTAACAAACCTACTTTAACGAACTGAAGTTGACATAAAGCCATGGCGGAATAGCGGCAGTGCATTTGGAAGAATTCCGTAATCTTATATTTAGGTATAAAGTCGATTTTCTTGTATATACACATTTAGCAATCGATATCGAAAAGCTTCAATTCATTAGTTTAACATATTTAAGTTAATAAACCTTCTTCAACGCACTGAAGTTGTCATAAAGCCATGGCGGCATAACGGCAGTGCATGTAGAAGAATTCCGTAATCTTATTTTTAGGTATAAAGTCGATTTTCTTGTATATATGCATTAAGCAATCGATATCGAAATGCTTCAAATCATTAGCTTAACATATTTAAGTTAATAAAGCTTCTTTAACGCACTGAAGTTGTCATAAAGCCATGGCGGCATAACGGCAGTGCATGTAGAAGAATTCCGTAATCTTATATTTAGGTATAAAGTCGATTTTCTTGTATTTACATATTTAGCAATCGATACCGAAATGCTTCAAATCAATAGTTTAACATATTTAGCATAACGCACTGAAGTTGTCTTAAAGCCATGGCGGCATAACGGCAGTGCATGTAGAACAATTCCGTAATCTTATATTTAGGTATAAAGTCGATTTTCTTGTATATACACATTTAGCAATCGATATCGAAATGCTTCAAAACATTAGTTTAACATATTTAAGTTAACAAACCTACTTTAACGAACTGAAGTTGACATAAAGCCATGGCGGAATAGCGGCAGTGCATTTGGAAGAATTCCGTTATCCTATGTTTAGGTATAAAGTCAGGTTTCTTGTACTAGCACATTTAGCAATCGATACCGAAATGCTTCAAATCAATAGTTTAACATATTTAACATAACGCACTGAAGTTGTCTTAAAGCCATGGCGGCATAACGGCAGTGCATGTAGAAGAATTCCGTAATCTTATATTTAGGTATAAAGTCGATTTTCTTGTATATATGCATTAAGCAATCGATATCGAAATGCTTCAAATCATTAGCTTAACATATTTAAGTTAACAAACCTTCTCCAACGCACTGAAGTTGTCATAAAGCCATGGCGGCATAACGGCAGTGCATGTAGAAGAATTCCGTAATCTTATATTTAGGTATAAAGTCGATTTTCTTGTATTTACATATTTAGCAATCGATACCGAAATGCTTCAAATCAATAGTTTAACATATTTAACATAACGCACTGAAGTTGTCTTAAAGCCATGGCGGCATAACGGCAGTGCATGTAGAAGAATTCCGTATATCTTATATTTAGGTATAAAGTCGATTTTTTTGTATATACACATTTAGCAATCGATATCGAAATGCTTCAAAACATTAGTTTAACATATTTAAGTTAACAAACCTACTTTAACGAACTGAAGTTGACATAAAGCCATGGCGGAATAGCGGCAGTGCATTTGGAAGAATTCCGTTATCCTATGTTTAGGTATAAAGTCAGGTTTCTTGTACTAGCACATTTAGCAATCGATATCGAGATGCTTCAATTCATTAGTTTAACATATTTAAGTTAATAAACCTTCTTCAACGAACTGAAGTTGTCATAAAGCCATGGCGGCATAACGGCAGTGCATGTAGAAGAATTCCGTAATCTTATATTTAGGTATAAAGTCGATTTTCTTGTATATACACATTTAGCAATCGATATCGAAATGCTTCAAATCATTAGTTTAACATATTTAAGTTAATAAACCTTCTTTAACGCACTGAAGTTTCATAAAGCCATGGCGGCATAACGGCAGTGCATGTAGAAGAATTCCGTAATCTTATATTTAGGTATAAAGTCGATTTTCTTGTATATACACATTTAGCAATCGATATCGAAATGCTTCAAATCATTAGTTTAACATATTTAAGTTAACAAACCTACTTTAACGAACTGAAGTTGGCTTAAAGCCATGGCGGCATATTGGCAGTGCATTTGGAAGAATTCCGTTATCCTATGTTTAGGTATAAAGTCAGGTTTCTTGTACTAGCACATTTAGCAATCGATATCGAGATGCTTCAATTCATTAGTTTAACATATTTAAGTTAATAAACCTTCCTCAACGCACTGAAGTTGTCATAAAGCCATGGCGGCATAACGGCAGTGCATGTAGAAGAATTCCGTAATCTTATATTTAGGTATAAAGTCGATTTTCTTGTATATACTCATTTAGCAATCGATATCGAAATGCTTCAAATCATTAGTTTTACATTTTCATGTTATTTATAATAAACCTTCTTTAACGCACTGAAGTCTACATAAAGCCTTAACGGTATAACTGCAGTGCATTTAAAAGAATTCCGTAATCTTATATTTAGGTACAAAGTCGATTTTTTTTGTATTTACATATTTAGCAATCGATATCGAAATGCTTCAAATCATAAGTTTAACATATTTAAGTTAATTATTCCCCTCTATCTTACTGAAGTCTACATAAAGCCTTAGCGGCATAACGGCAGTGCTTTTAAAGAAGAATTCCGTTATCTTATATTTAGGTATAAATTCGATTTTCTTGTATATACACATTTAGCAACCGATATCGAAATGTTTCAAATCATTGGTTTAACATATTTAAGTTATTTAACCTTCTTTAACATATTGAAGTTGATATAAAGCCTTGGCGGCATAACGGCAGTGCATGTAGAAGAATTCCGTAATCTTATATTTAGGTATAAAGTCGATTTTCTTGTATATACACATTTAGCAATCGATATCGAGAAGCTTCAAATCATTAGTTTAACATATTTAAGTTAACAAACCTTCTTCAACGCACTGAAGTTGTCATAAAGCCATGGCGGCATAGCGGCAGTGCATGTAGAAGAATTCCGTAATCTTATATTTAGGTATAAAGTCGATTTTGTTGTATATACACATTTAGCAATTGATATCGAAATGCTTCAACTCATTAGTTTAACATATTTAAGTTAACAAACCTTCTTCAACGATCTGAAGTTGGCTTAAAGCCATGGCGGCATATTGGCAGTGCATTTAGAAGAACTCCGTTATCTTATATTTAGGTATAAATTCGATTTTCTTGTATATACACATTTAGCAATCGATATCGAAATATTTTAAATCATTAGTTTAACATATTTAAGTTAGGTAACCTTCTTTAACTTATTGAAGTTGATATAAAGCCATGGCGGCATAACGGCAGTGCATTTAAAAGAAATTCGTAATCTTATATTTAGGTATGAATTCGATTTTCTTGTGTATACACATTAAGCAATCGATAACGAAATGCTTCAAATCGATAGTTTAACATATTTAAGGTTATTAACCTTCTTTATCTTACTGAAGTTTACATAAAGCCATAACGGCATAACGGCAGTGCATTCAGAAGAATTCCGTAATCTTATATTTAGGTATAAAGTCGATTTTGTTGTATATATACATTTAGCAATCGATATCGAGATGCTTCAAATCATTAGTTTAACATATTTAAGTTCATAAACCTTCTCTAGCGATCTGAAGTTGGCACATAGCCATGGCGGCATAGCGGCAGTGCATGAAAAGAATTCCGTAATCTTATATATAGGTATAAAATTGATTTTCTTGTATATACTCATTTTGCTATCGATATCGAAATGCTTCAAATCATTAGTTTAATATATTAAGTTAATAAACATTTTTTAGCTTACTGAAGTCTATATAAAGCCTTAACGGTATAATGGCAGTGCATTTAGAAGAATTTCGTAATATTATAATTTTATATTTAGGTATAAAGTCGATTTTCTTGTATTTACACATTTAGCAATCGATTTCGAAATGCTTCAAACCACTAGTTTAACATATTTAAAATAATTAACCTTCTTTAACGTATTGAAGGTGATAAAAAGCCATGGCGGCATAACGACAGTACATGTGGAAGAATTCCGTAATCTTATATTTAGGTATAAATTCGATTTTCTTGAATGTATACATTTCGCAATCGATATCGAAATGCTTCAGATAACTGGTTTATTATATATGAGTTAATTAACCTTCTTTATCTTACTGAAGTTTACATAAAGCCATAACGGCATAACGGCAGTATATTTATGTGAATTCCGTTGTCTTATATTTGGGTATAAAGTCGATTTTTTTGTACATACACATTTAGCAATCGATATCGAAATGCTTCAAATCATTAGTTTAACATATTTAAGTTAATTAACCATCTTTTTCATACTGAAGTCTACAAGAGCCTTAACGGCATAACGGCAGTGCATTGAGAAGATTTTTATAATCTTATATTTAGATACAAAGTCGATTTTTTTGTATTTACGTATTTAGCAATCGATATCGAAATGCTTCAAATCATAAGTTTAACATATTAAAGTTAATTATTCCCCTCTATCTTACTGAAGTCTACATAAAGCCTTAACGGCATAACGGCAGTGCGTTTAGAAGAATTCCGTTATCTTATATTTAGGTATAAATTCGATTTTCTTGTATATACACATTTAGCAAGCGATATCGAAATGTTTCAAATCATTAGTTTAACATATTTAAGTTATTTAACCTTCTTTAACATATTGAAGGTGATATAAAGCCATGGCGGCATAACGGCATTGCATGTAGAAGAATTCCGTAATCTTATATTTCAGGTATAAAGTCGATTTTCTTGTATATATACATTTAGAAATTCGATATCGAAATGCTTCAAATCATTGTCTTAAGTTAATAAAGCTTCTAACATGAGTTGTCATAAAGCATGGCGGCATAACGGCAGTGCATGTAGAAGAATTCCGTAATCTTATATTTAGGTATAAAGTCGATTTTCTTGTATATACACATTTAGCAATCGATATCGAAATGCTTCAAAACATTAGTTTAACATATTTAAGTTAACAAACCTACTTTAACGAACTGAAGTTGAAATAAACCCATTGCGGAATAGCGGCAGTGCATTTGGAAGAATTCCGTTATCCTAAGTTTAGGTATAAAGTCAGGTTTCTTGTACTAGCACATTTAGCAATCGATATCGAGATGCTTCAATTCATTAGTTTAACATATTTAAGTTAATAAACCTTCCTCAACGCACTGGAGTTGTCATAAAGCCATGGCGGCATAACGGCAGTGCATGTAGAAGAATTCCGTAATCTTATATTTAGGTATAAAGTCGATTTTCTTGTATATACTCATTTAGCAATCGATATCGAAATGCTTCAAATCATTAGTTTTACATTTTCATGTTATTTATAATAAACCTTCTTTAACGCACTGAAGTCTACATAAAGCCTTAACGGTATAACTGCAGTGCATTTAAAAGAATTCCGTAATCTTATATTTAGGTACAAAGTCGATTTTTTTTGTATTTACATATTTAGCAATCGATATCGAAATGCTTCAAATCATAAGTTTAACATATTTAAGTTAATTATTCCCCTCTATCTTACTGAAGTCTACATAAAGCCTTAACGGCATAACGGCAGTGCGTTTAGAAGAATTCCGTTATCTTATATTTAGGTATAAATTCGATTTTCTTGTATATACACATTTAGCAACCGATATCGAAATGTTTCAAATCATTGGTTTAACATATTTAAGTTATTTAACCTTCTTTAACATATTGAAGTTGATATAAAGCCATGGCGGCATAACGGCAGTGCATGTAGAAGAATTCCGTAATCTTATATTTAGGTATAAAGTCGATTTTCTTGTATATACACATTTAGCAATCGATATCGAGAAGCTTCAAATCATTAGTTTAACATATTTAAGTTAACAAACCTTCTTCAACGCACTGAAGTTGTCATAAAGCCATGGCGGCATAGCGGCAGTGCATGTAGAAGAATTCCGTAATCTTATATTTAGGTATAAAGTCGATTTTCTTGTATATATGCATTAAGCAATCGATATCGAAATGCTTCAAATCATTAGCTTAACATATTTAAGTTAATAAAGCTTCTTTAACGCACTGAAGTTGTCATAAAGCCATGGCGGCATAACGGCAGTGCATGTAGAAGAATTCCGTAATCTTATATTTAGGTATAAAGTCGATTTTCTTGTATATACACATTTAGCAATCGATATCGAAATGCTTCAAATCATTAGTTTAACATATTTAAGTTAATAAACCTTCTTTAATGCATCTGAAGTCTACAAAAGCCTTAACGGATAACGGCAGTGCATTTGAAGAATTCCGTTAATCTTATATTTAGGTATTAAGTCGATTTTCTTGTATATACTCATTTAGCAATCGATATCGAAATGCTTCAAATCATTAGTTTTACATTTTCAAGTTATTTATAATCAAACCTTCTTTAACGCACTGAAGTCTACATAAAGCCTTAACGGTATAACGGCAGTGCATTTAGAAAAAATTCCGTTTTATATTTTATATTTAGGTATAAAGTCGATTTTGTTGTATTTACACATTTAGCAATCGATATCGCGATGCTTCAATTCATTAGTTTAACATATTTAAGTTAATAAACCTTCTTCAACGAACTGAAGTTGTCATAAAGCCATGGCGGCATAACGGCAGTGCATTTGGAAGAATTCCGTAATCTTATATTTAGGTATAAAGTCGATTTTCTTGTATATACACATTTAGGAATCGATATCGAGAAGCTTCAAATCATTAGTTTAACATATTTAAGTTAACAAACCTTCTCCAACGCACTGAAGTTGTCATAAAGCCATGGCGGCATAACGGCAGTGCATGTAGAAGAATTCCGTAATCTTATATTTAGGTATAAAGTCGATTTTCTTGTATATATGCATTAAGCAATCGATATCGAAATGCTTCAAATCATTAGCTAAACATATTTAAGTTAATAAAGCTTCTTTAACGCACTGAAGTTAACATAAAGCCATGGCGGCATAACGGCAGTGCATGTAGAAAAATTCCGTTATCTTATATTTAGGTATAAAGTCGATTTTCTTGTATATACACATTTAGCAATCGATATCGAGATGCTTCAATTCATTAGTTTAACATATTTAAGTTAATAAACCTTCTCTAATGATCTGAAGTTGACAAAAAGCCATGACGGAATAGCGGCAGTGCATTTGGAAGAATTCCGTTATCCTATGTTTAGGTATAAAGTCAGGTTTCTTGTACTAGCACATTTAGCAATCGATATCGAAATGCTTCAAATCATTAGTTTAACATATTTAAGTTAAACTACCTTTTTTAACCTACCGACGGTGACATAAAGCCATGGCGGCATAACGGCAGTGCATGTAGAAGAATTCCGTAATCTTATATCTAGGTATAAAATCGATTTTCTTGTATATACACATTTATCAATCGATATCGAAATGCTTCAAATCATTAGTTTAACATATTTAAGCTAATTAACCCTCTTTATCTTACTGAAGTCTACATAAAGCCTTAACGGCATAACGGCAGTGCATTTAGAAGAATTACGTAACCTTATATTTAGGTATAAAGTCGATTTTGTTGTATATACACATTTAGCAATTGATATCGAAATGCTTCAACTCATTAGTTTAACATATTTAAGTTAACAAACCTTCTTCAACGATCTGAAGTTGGCTTAAAGCCATGGCGGCATATTGGCAGTGCATTTAGAAGAACTCCGTTATCTTATATTTAGGTATAAATTCGATTTTCTTGTATATACACATTTAGCAAGCGATATCGAAATATTTTAAATCATTAGTTTAACATATTTAAGTTAGGTAACCTTCTTTAACTTATTGAAGTTGATATAAAGCCATGGCGGCATAACGGCAGTGCATTTAAAAGAAATTCGTAATCTTATATTTAGGTATAAATTCGATTTTATTGTATATACACATTAAGCAATCGATAACGAAATGCTTCAAATCGATAGTTTAACATATTTAAGGTTATTAACCTTCTTTATCTTACTTAAGTTTACATAAAGCCATAACGGCATAACGGCAGTGCATTTAGAAGAATTCCGTAATCTTATATTTAGGTATAAAGTCGATTTTGTTGTATATATACATTTAGCAATCGATATCGAGATGCTTCAAATCATTAGTTTAACATATTTAAGTTCATAAATCTTCACTAGCGATCTGAAGTTGGCACATAGCCATGGCGGCATAGCGGCAGTGCATGAAAAGAATTCCGTAATCTTATATATAGGTATAAAATTGATTTTCTTGTATATACTCATTTTGCTATCGATATCGAAATGCTTCAAACCATTAGTTTAATATATTAAGTTAATAAACATTTTTTAGCTTACTGAAGTCTATATAAAGCCTTAACGGTATAATGGCAGTGCATTTAGAATAATTTCGTAATATTATAATTTTATATTTAGGTATAAAGTCGATTTTCTTGTATTTACACATTTAGCAATCGATTTCAAAATGCTTCAAACCACTAGTTTAACATATTTAAAATAATTAACCTTCTTTAACGTATTGAAGGTGATAAAAAGCCATGGCGGCATAACGACAGTACATGTGGAAGAATTCCGTAATCTTATATTTAGGTATAAATTCGATTTTCTTGAATGTATACATTTCGCAATCGATATCGAAATGCTTCAGATAACTGGTTTATTATATATGAGTTAATTAACCTTCTTTATCTTACTGAAGTTTACATAAAGCCATAACGGCATAACGGCAGTATATTTATATGAATTCCGTTGTCTTATATTTGGGTATAAAGTCGATTTTTTTGTTCATACACATTTAGCAATCGATATCGAAATGCTTCAAATCATTAGTTTAACATATTTAAGTTAATTAACCATCTTTTTCATACTGAAGTCAATAAGAGCCTTAACGGCATAACGGCAGTGCATTTAGAAGATTTTTATAATCTTATATTTAGATACAAAGTCGATTTTTTTGTATTTACGTATTTAGCAATCGATATCGAAATGCTTCAAATCATAAGTTTAACATATTAAAGTTAATTATTCCCCTCTATCTTACTAAAGTCTACATAAAGCCTTAACGGCATAACGGCAGTGCGTTTAGAAGAATTCCGTTATCTTATATTTAGGTATAAATTCGATTTTCTTGTATATACACATTTAGCAAGCGATATCGAAATGTTTCAAATCATTAGTTTAACATATTTAAGTTATTTAACCTTCTTTAACATATTGAAGTTGATATAAAGCCATGGCGGCATAACGGAATTGCATGTAGAAGAATTCCGTAATCTTATATTCAGGTATAAAGTCGATTTTCTTGTATATACACATTTAGCATTCGACATCGAAATGCTTCAAATCATTAGTTTAAGATATTTAAGTTAACAAACCTACTTTAACGAACTGAAGTTGACATAAAGCCATGGCGGATTAACGGCAGTGCATTTGGAAGAATTCCGTTATCCTATGTTTAGGTATAAAGTCAAATTTCTTGTACTAGCACATTTAGCAATCGATATCGAAATGCTTTAAATCCTTAGTTTAACATATTTAAGTTAAATTACCTTCTTTAACCTACCGAAAGTGACATGAAGCCATCACGGCATAACGGCGGTGCATGTAGAAGAATTCCGTAATTTTATATTTAGGTATAAAATCGATTTGTTGTATAAACACATTTAGCAATCGATATCGAAATGCTTGAGATCATTAGTATAACATATTTAAGTTAATTCACCCTATTTATCTTCCTGAAGTCTACGTAAAACCTTAACGGCATAACGGCAGTGCATTTAAAAGAATTACGTAATCTTATATTTAGGTATAAAGTCGATTTTCTTGTATATACTCCTTTAGCAATCGATATCGAAATGCTTCAAATCATTATTTTAACATATTTAAGTTAATAAGGCTTCTTGAACGCACTGAAGTTAACATAAAGCCATGGCGGTATAACGGCAGTGCATGTAGAAGAATTTCGTAATCTTATGTTTAGGTATAAATTCGATTTAGTTGTATATACCCATTTAGCAATCGATATCGAGATGCTTCAACTCATTAGTTTAACATATTTAAGTTAATAAACTTTCTTCGAAGAACTGAAGTTGGCATAAAAGCATGGCGGCATAACGGCAGTGCATGTAGAAGAATTCCGTTATCTTATATTTAGGTATAAAGTCGATTTTCTTGTTTATACACATTTAGTAATCGATATCGAAATGCTTCAAATCATTAGTTTAACATATTTAAGTTAATTAACCCTCTTTTTCATACTGAAGTCTACAAAAGCCTTAACGGCATAACGGCAGTGCATTTTGAAGAATTTTATAATCTTATATTTAGGTATTAAGTCGATTTTCTTGTATATACTCATTTAGCAATCGATATCGAGATGCTTCAACTCATTAGTTTAACATATTTAAGTTAATAAACTTTCTTCGAAGAACTGAAGTTGGCATAAAAGCATGGCGGCATAACGGCAGTGCATGTAGAAGAATTCCGTTATCTTATATTTAGGTATAAAGTCGATTTTCTTGTATTTACATATTTAACAATCGATATCGAAATGCTTCAAATCATTAGTTTAACATACTTAAGTTAATTATCCTTATTTTTTTTACTGAAGTTTAGATAAAGCCATAACGGCAGTGCACTTGGAAGTATTCCGTAATCTTATATTTAGGAATAAAGTCGATTTTTTGTATATACACATTTGGCAATCGATATCGAGATGGTTCAACTCATTAGTTTAACATATTTAAGTTAATATACCTTCTTTAATGATCAGAAGTTTGCATATAGCCATGATGGCATAACGGCAGTGCATGTAGAAGAATTCCGTTATCTTATATTTAGGTATAAAGTCGATTTTCTTGTATTTACATATTTAGCAATCGATACCGAAATGCTTCAAATCAATAGTTTAACATATTTAGCATAACGCACTGAAGTTGTCTTAAAGCCATGGCGGCATAACGGCAGTGCATGTAGAACAATTCCGTAATCTTATATTTAGGTATAAAGTCGATTTTCTTGTATATACACATTTAGCAATCGATATCGAAATGCTTCAAAACATTAGTTTAACATATTTAAGTTAACAAACCTACTTTAACGAACTGAAGTTGACATAAAGCCATGGCGGAATAGCGGCAGTGCATTTGGAAGAATTCCGTTATCCTATGTTTAGGTATAAAGTCAGGTTTCTTGTACTAGCACATTTAGCAATCGATACCGAAATGCTTCAAATCAATAGTTTAACATATTTAACATAACGCACTGAAGTTGTCTTAAAGCCATGGCGGCATAACGGCAGTGCATGTAGAAGAATTCCGTAATCTTATATTTAGGTATAAAGTCGATTTTCTTGTATATATGCATTAAGCAATCGATATCGAAATGCTTCAAATCATTAGCTTAACATATTTAAGTTAACAAACCTTCTCCAACGCACTGAAGTTGTCATAAAGCCATGGCGGCATAACGGCAGTGCATGTAGAAGAATTCCGTAATCTTATATTTAGGTATAAAGTCGATTTTCTTGTATTTACATATTTAGCAATCGATACCGAAATGCTTCAAATCAATAGTTTAACATATTTAACATAACGCACTGAAGTTGTCTTAAAGCCATGACGGCATAACGGCAGTGCATGTAGAAGAATTCCGTAATCTTATATTTAGGTATAAAGTCGATTTTTTTGTATATACACATTTAGCAATCGATATCGAAATGCTTCAAAACATTAGTTTAACATATTTAAGTTAACAAACCTACTTTAACGAACTGAAGTTGACATAAAGCCATGGCGGAATAGCGGCAGTGCATTTGGAAGAATTCCGTTATCCTATGTTTAGGTATAAAGTCAGGTTTCTTGTACTAGCACATTTAGCAATCGATATCGAGATGCTTCAATTCATTAGTTTAACATATTTAAGTTAATAAACCTTCTTCAACGAACTGAAGTTGTCATAAAGCCATGGCGGCATAACGGCAGTGCATGTAGAATAATTCCGTAATCTTATATTTAGGTATAAAGTCGATTTTCTTGTATATACACATTTAGCAATCGATATCGAGATGCTTCAATTCATTAGTTTAACATATTTAAGTTAATAAACCTTCCTCAATGCACTGAAGTTGTCATAAAGTCATGGCGGCATAACGGCAGTGCATGTAGAAGAATTCCGTAATCTTATATTTAGGTATAAAGTCGATTTTCTTGTATATACACATTTAGCAATCGATATCGAAATGCTTCAAAACATTAGTTTAACATATTTAAGTTAACAAACCTACTTTAACGAACTGAAGTTGGCTTAAAGCCATGGCGGCATATTGGCAGTGCATTTGGAAGAATTCCGTTATCCTATGTTTAGGTATAAAGTCAGGTTTCTTGTACTAGCACATTTAGCAATCGATATCGAGATGCTTGAATTCATTAGTTTAACATATTTAAGTTAATAAACCTTCCTCAACGCACTGAAGTTGTCATAAAGCCATGGCGGCATAACGGCAGTGCATGTAGAAGAATTCCGTAATCTTATATTTAGGTATAAAGTCGATTTTCTTGTATATACTCATTTAGCAATCGATATCGAAATGCTTCAAATCATTAGTTTTACATTTTCATGTTATTTATAATAAACCTTCTTTAACGCACTGAAGTCTACATAAAGCCTTAACGGTATAACTGCAGTGCATTTAAAAGAATTCCGTAATCTTATATTTAGGTACAAAGTCGATTTTTTTTTGTATTTACATATTTAGCAATCGATATCGAAATGCTTCAAATCATAAGTTTAACATATTTAAGTTAATTATTCCCCTCTATCTTACTGAAGTCTATATAAAGCCTTAACGGTATAATGGCAGTGCATTTAGAAGAATTTCGTAATATTATAATTTTATATTTAGGTATAAAGTCGATTTTCTTGTATTTACACATTTAGCAATCGATTTCGAAATGCTTCAAACCACTAGTTTAACATATTTAAAATAATTAACCTTCTTTAACGTATTGAAGGTGATAAAAAGCCATGGCGGCATAACGACAGTACATGTGGAAGAATTCCGTAATCTTATATTTAGGTATAAATTCGATTTTCTTGAATGTATACATTTCGCAATCGATATCGAAATGCTTCAGATAACTGGTTTATTATATATGAGTTAATTAACCTTCTTTATCTTACTGAAGTTTACATAAAGCCATAACGGCATAACGGCAGTATATTTATGTGAATTCCGTTGTCTTATATTTGGGTATAAAGTCGATTTTTTTGTACATACACATTTAGCAATCGATATCGAAATGCTTCAAATCATTAGTTTAACATATTTAAGTTAATTAACCATCTTTTTCATACTGAAGTCTACAAGAGCCTTAACGGCATAACGGCAGTGCATTGAGAAGATTTTTATAATCTTATATTTAGATACAAAGTCGATTTTTTTGTATTTACGTATTTAGCAATCGATATCGAAATGCTTCAAATCATAAGTTTAACATATTAAAGTTAATTATTCCCCTCTATCTTACTGAAGTCTACATAAAGCCTTAACGGCATAACGGCAGTGCGTTTAGAAGAATTCCGTTATCTTATATTTAGGTATAAATTCGATTTTCTTGTATATACACATTTAGCAAGCGATATCGAAATGTTTCAAATCATTAGTTTAACATATTTAAGTTATTTAACCTTCTTTAACATATTGAAGGTGATATAAAGCCATGGCGGCATAACGGAATTGCATGTAGAAGAATTCCGTAATCTTATATTCAGAAATAAAGTCGATTTTCTTGTATATATACATTTGGCATTCGACATCGAAATGCTTCAAATCATTGTCTTAAAGCCATGGCAGCATAACGGCAGTGCATCTAGAAGAATTCCGTAATCTTATATTTAGGTATAAAGTCGGTTTTCTTGTATACACACATTTAGCAATCGATATCGAAATGCTTCAAAACATTAGTTTAACATATTTAAGTTAACAAACCTACTTTAACGAACTGAAGTTGAAATAAACCCATTGCGGAATAGCGGCAGTGCATTTGGAAGAATTCCGTTATCCTAAGTTTAGGTATAAAGTCGGGTTTTCTTGTACTAGCACATTTAGCAATCGATATCGAGATGCTTCAATTCATTAGTTTAACATATTTAAGTTAATAAACCTTCCTCAACGCACTGGAGTTGTCATAAAGCCATGGCGGCATAACGGCAGTGCATGTAGAAGAATTCCGTAATCTTATATTTAGGTATAAAGTCGATTTTCTTGTATATACTCATTTAGCAATCGATATCGAAATGCTTCAAATCATTAGTTTTACATTTTCATGTTATTTATAATAAACCTTCTTTAACGCACTGAAGTCTACATAAAGCCTTAACGGTATAACTGCAGTGCATTTAAAAGAATTCCGTAATCTTATATTTAGGTACAAAGTCGATTTTTTTTTGTATTTACATATTTAGCAATCGATATCGAAATGCTTCAAATCATAAGTTTAACATATTTAAGTTAATTATTCCCCTCTATCTTACTGAAGTCTACATAAAGCCTTAACGGCATAACGGCAGTGCGTTTAGAAGAATTCCGTTATCTTATATTTAGGTATAAATTCGATTTTCTTGTATATACACATTTAGCAACCGATATCGAAATGTTTCAAATCATTGGTTTAACATATTTAAGTTATTTAACCTTCTTTAACATATTGAAGTTGATATAAAGCCATGGCGGCATAACGGCAGTGCATGTAGAAGAATTCTGTAATCTTATATTTAGGTATAAAGTCGATTTTCTTGTATATACACATTTAGCAATCGATATCGAGAAGCTTCAAATCATTAGTTTAACATATTTAAGTTAACAAACCTTCTTCAACGCACTGAAGTTGTCATAAAGCCATGGCGGCATAGCGGCAGTGCATGTAGAAGAATTCCGTAATCTTATATTTAGGTATAAAGTCGATTTTCTTGTATATATGCATTAAGCAATCGATATCGAAATGCTTCAAATCATTAGCTTAACATATTTAAGTTAATAAAGCTTCTTTAACGCACTGAAGTTGTCATAAAGCCATGGCGTCATAAAGGCAGTGCATGTAAAAGAATTCCGTAATCTTATATTTAGGTATAAAGTCGATTTTTTTGTACATACACATTTAGCAATCGATATCGAAATGCTTCAAATCATTAGTTTAACATATTTAAGTTAATTAACCCTCTTTTTCATACTGAAGTCTACAAAAGCCTTAACGGCATAACGGCAGTGCATTTTGAAGAATTTTATAATCTTATATTTAGGTATTAAGTCGATTTTCTTGTATATACTCATTTAGCAATCGATATCGAAATGCTTCAAATCATTAGTTTTACATTTTCAAGTTATTTATAATAAACCTTCTTTAACGCACTGAAGTCTACAAAAAGGGCCTTAACGGTATAACGGCAGTGCATTTAGAAGAAATCCGTAATGTTATAATTTTATATTTAGGTATAAAGTCGATTTTGTTGTATTTACACATTTAGCAATCGATATCGCGATGCTTCAATTCATTAGTTTAACATATTTAAGTTAATAAACCTTCTTCAACGAACTGAAGTTGTCATAAAGCCATGGCGGCATAACGGCAGTGCATTTGGAAGAATTCCGTAATCTTATTTTTAGGTATAAAGTCGATTTTCTTGTATATACACATTTAGGAATCGATATCGAGAAGCTTCAAATCATTAGTTTAACATATTTAAGTTAACAAACCTTCTCCAACGCACTGAAGTTGTCATAAAGCCATGGCGGCATAACGGCAGTGCATGTAGAAGAATTCCGTAATCTTATATTTAGGTAAAAAGTCGTTTTTCTTGTATATATGCATTAAGCAATCGATATCGAAATGCTTCAAATCATTAGCTAAACATATTTAAGTTAATAAAGCTTCTTTAACGCACTGAAGTTAACATAAAGCCAGGGCGGCATAACGGCAGTGCATGTAGAAAAATTCCGTTATCTTATATTTAGGTATAAAGTCGATTTTCTTGTATATACACATTTAGCAATCGATATCGAGATGCTTCAATTCATTAGTTTAACATATTTAAGTTAATAAACCTTCTCTAATGATCTGAATTTGAAAAAAAAGCCATGACGGAATAGCGGCAGTGCATTTGGAAGAATTCCGTTATCCTATGTTTAGGTATAAAGTCAGGTTTCTTGTACTAGCACATTTAGCAATCGATATCGAAATGCTTCAAATCATTAGTTTAACATATTTAAGTTAAACTCCCTTTTTTTAACCTACCGACGGTGACATAAAGCCATGGCGGCATAACGGCAGTGCATGTAGAAGAATTCCGTAATCTTATATCTAGGTATAAAATCGATTTTCTTGTATATACACATTTATCAATCGATATCGAAATGCTTCAAATCATTAGTTTAACATATTTAAGCTAATTAACCCTCTTTATCTTACTGAAGTCTACATAAAGCCTTAACGGCATAACGGCAGTGCATTTAGAAGAATTACGTAACCTTATATTTAGGTATAAAGTCGATTTTGTTGTATATACACATTTAGCAATTGATATCGAAATGCTTCAACTCATTAGTTTAACATATTTAAGTTAACAAACCTTCTTCAACGATCTGAAGTTGGCTTAAAGCCATGGCGGCATATTGGCAGTGCATTTAGAAGAACTCCGTTATCTTATATTTAGGTATAAATTCGATTTTCTTGTATATACACATTTAGCAAGCGATATCGAAATATTTTAAATCATTAGTTTAACATATTTAAGTTAGGTAACCTTCTTTAACTTATTGAAGTTGATATAAAGCCATGGCGGCATAACGGCAGTGCATTTAAAAGAAATTCGTAATCTTATAGTTATAAAGTCGATTTTGTTGTATATATACATTTAGCAATCGATATCGAGATGCTTCAAATCATTAGTTTAACATATTTAAGTTCATAAATCTTCACTAGCGATCTGAAGTTGGCACATAGCCATGGCGGCATAGCGGCAGTGCATGAAAAGAATTCCGTAATCTTATATATAGGTATAAAATTGATTTTCTTGTATATACTCATTTTGCTATCGATATCGAAATGCTTCAAATCATTAGTTTAATATATTAAGTTAATAAACATTTTTTAGCTTACTGAAGTCTATATAAAGCCTTAACGGTATAATGGCAGTGCATTTAGAATAATTTCGTAATATTATAATTTTATATTTAGGTATAAAGTCGATTTTCTTGTATTTACACATTTAGCAATCGATTTCAAAATGCTTCAAACCACTAGTTTAACATATTTAAAATAATTAACCTTCTTTAACGTATTGAAGGTGATAAAAAGCCATGGCGGCATAACGACAGTACATGTGGAAGAATTCCGTAATCTTATATTTAGGTATAAATTCGATTTTCTTGAATGTATACATTTCGCAATCGATATCGAAATGCTTCAGATAACTGGTTTATTATATATGAGTTAATTAACCTTCTTTATCTTACTGAAGTTTACATAAAGCCATAACGGCATAACGGCAGTATATTTATATGAATTCCGTTGTCTTATATTTGGGTATAAAGTCGATTTTTTTGTACATACACATTTAGCAATCGATATCGAAATGCTTCAAATCATTAGTTTAACATATTTAAGTTAATTAACCATCTTTTTCATACTGAAGTCAATAAGAGCCTTAACGGCATAACGGCAGTGCATTTAGAAGATTTTTATAATCTTATATTTAGATACAAAGTCGATTTTTTTGTATTTACGTATTTAGCAATCGATATCGAAATGCTTCAAATCATAAGTTTAACATATTAAAGTTAATTATTCCCCTCTATCTTACTAAAGTCTACATAAAGCCTTAACGGCATAACGGCAGTGCGTTTAGAAGAATTCCGTTATCTTATATTTAGGTATAAATTCGATTTTCTTGTATATACACATTTAGCAAGCGATATCGAAATGTTTCAAATCATTAGTTTAACATATTTAAGTTATTTAACCTTCTTTAACATATTGAAGTTGATATAAAGCCATGGCGGCATAACGGAATTGCATGTAGAAGAATTCCGTAATCTTATATTCAGGTATAAAGTCGATTTTCTTGTATATACACATTTAGCATTCGACATCGAAATGCTTCAAATCATTAGTTTAAGATATTTAAGTTAACAAACCTACTTTAACGAACTGAAGTTGACATAAAGCCATGGCGGATTAACGGCAGTGCATTTGGAAGAATTCCGTTATCCTATGTTTAGGTATAAAGTCAAATTTCTTGTACTAGCACATTTAGCAATCGATATCGAAATGCTTTAAATCCTTAGTTTAACATATTTAAGTTAAATTACCTTCTTTAACCTACCGAAAGTGACATGAAGCCATCACGGCATAACGGCGGTGCATGTAGAAGAATTCCGTAATTTTATATTTAGGTATAAAATCGATTTGTTGTATAAACACATTTAGCAATCGATATCGAAATGCTTGAGATCATTAGTATAACATATTTAAGTTAATTCACCCTATTTATCTTCCTGAAGTCTACGTAAAACCATAACGGCATAACGGCAGTGCATTTAAAAGAATTACGTAATCTTATATTTAGGTATAAAGTCGATTTTCTTGTATATACTCCTTTAGCAATCGATATCGAAATGCTTCAAATCATTATTTTAACATATTTAAGTTAATAAGGCTTCTTGAACGCACTGAAGTTAACATAAAGCCATGGCGGTATAACGGCAGTGCATGTAGAAGAATTTCGTAATCTTATGTTTAGGTATAAATTCGATTTAGTTGTATATACCCATTTAGCAATCGATATCGAGATGCTTCAACTCATTAGTTTAACATATTTAAGTTAATAAACTTTCTTCGAAGAACTGAAGTTGGCATAAAAGCATGGCGGCATAACGGCAGTGCATGTAGAAGAATTCCGTTATCTTATATTTAGGTATAAAGTCGATTTTCTTGTTTATACACATTTAGTAATCGATATCGAAATGCTTCAAATCATTAGTTTAACATATTTAAGTTAATTAACCCTCTTTTTCATACTGAAGTCTACAAAAGCCTTAACGGCATAACGGCAGTGCATTTTGAAGAATTTTATAATCTTATATTTAGGTATTAAGTCGATTTTCTTGTATATACTCATTTAGCAATCGATATCGAGATGCTTCAACTCATTAGTTTAACATATTTAAGTTAATAAACTTTCTTCGAAGAACTGAAGTTGGCATAAAAGCATGGCGGCATAACGGCAGTGCATGTAGAAGAATTCCGTTATCTTATATTTAGGTATAAAGTCGATTTTCTTGTATTTACATATTTAACAAGCGATATCGAAATGCTTCAAATCATTAGTTTAACATACTTAAGTTAATTATCCTTATTTTTTTTACTGAAGTTTAGATAAAGCCATAACGGCAGTGCACTTGGAAGTATTCCGTAATCTTATATTTAGGAATAAAGTCGATTTTTTGTATATACACATTTGGCAATCGATATCGAGATGGTTCAACTCATTAGTTTAACATATTTAAGTTAATATACCTTCTTTAATGATCAGAAGTTTGCATATAGCCATGATGGCATAACGGCAGTGCATGTAGAAGAATTCCGTTATCTTATATTTAGGTATAAAGTCGATTTTCTTGTATATACATATTTAGCAATCGATATCGAAATGCTTCAAATCATTAGTTTAACATATTTAAGTTAATAAACCTTCTTGAACGCACTGAAGTCTACATAAAGCCTTAACGGTATAACTGCAGTGCATTTAGAAGAATTCCGTAATTTTATATTAAGGTATAAAGTCGATTTTCTTGTATTTACATATTTAGCAATCGATATCGAAATGCTTCAAATCATTAGTTTAACATATTTAAGTTAAATTACCTTCTTTAACCTACCAAAGGTGACATGAAGCAATGGCGGCATAACGGCAGTGCAGTTAGAAGAATTCCATAATCTTATATTAAGGTATAAATTCGATTTTCTTGTATATACTCATTTAGCAATCGATATCGAAATGCTTCAAAATATTAGTTTAACATATTTAAGTTAATTAACCCTCTTTTTCATACTGAAGTCTACAAAAGCCTTAACGGCATAACGGCAGTGCATGTAGAAGAATTCCGTTATCTTTTATTTAGGTATAAAGTCGATTTTCTTGTATATACATATTTGGCAAGCGATATCGAAATGCTTCAAATCATTAGGTTAACATATATAAGTTAATTAACCTGCTTTAACGTATTGAAGTTGATAAAGAGCCATGGCGGCAGTGCATTTGGAAGAATTCCGTAATCTTATATTTAGGTATGAAGTCGATTTTCTTTTATATACACATTTAGATATCCATATCGAAATGCTTGAAATCATTAGTTTAACATATTAAGTTAATAAACATTTTCTAGCTTACTGAAGTCTACATAAAGCCTAACGGCAGTGCATTTAGAAGAATTCCGTAATGCTATAATTTTATATTTAGGTGTAAGTTCGATTTTCTTGTATATACACATTTAGCAAGCGAAATCGAAATGCTTCAAATCCTTAGTTTAACATATTTAAGTTAATTAACCTTCTTTAACGTATTGAAGTTGATAAAGAGCCATGGCGGCATAACGACAGTACATTTGGAAGATTTCCGTAGTCTTATATTTAGGTATAAAGTCGATTTTCTTGTATATATGCATTAAGCAATCGATATCGAAATGCTTCAAATAACTGGTTTAACATATTTAAGTTAATAAACCTTCTTTAACGAACTGAAGTTAATATAAAGCCACAACGGCATAACGGCAGTGCGTTTGGAAGAATTCCGTAGTCTTATATTTAGGCATAAAGTCGATTTTCTTGTACATACACATTTTGCAATCGATATCGAAATGCTTCAAATCATTAGTTTAACATATTTAAGTTAATTAACCTTCTTTATCTTACTGAAGTTTACATAAAGCCATAACGGCATAACGGCAGTATATTTATATGAATTCCGTTATCTTATATTTAGGTATAAAGTCGATTTTGTTGTACATACACATTTAGCAATCGATATCGAAATGCTACAAATCATTAGTTTAACATATTTAAGTTACTTAACCCTCTTTTTCTTACTGAAGTCTGCAAAAGCCTTAGCGGTATAACGGCAGTGCATTTAGAAGAATTCCGTAATGTTATAATTTTATATTTAGGTATAAATTCGATTTGCTTGTATATACACATTTAGAAAGCGATATCGAAATGCTTCAAATCATTAGTATAACATATAGGTATAAAGTCGATTTTGTTGTATATACACATTTAGCAATCGATATCGAAATGCTTCAAATCATAAGTTTAACATATTTAAGTTAATTATTCCCCTCTATCTTACTGAAGTCTACATAAAGCCTTAACGGCATAACGACAGTACATTTGGAACAATTCCGTAATCTTATATTTAGGTATAAAGTCGATTTTCTTGTATATACACATTTAGCAATCGATATCGAAATGCTTCAAATCATTAGTTTAACATATTTAAGTTAATTATCCTTATTTTTCTTATTAAAGTTTACATAGAGCCATAACGGTATAACGGCAGTGCATTTGGAAGAATTCCGTAATTTTATATTTAGGATTAAAGTCGATTTTTTGTATATACACATTTAGCAATCGATATCGAGATGGTTCAACTCATTAGTTTAACATATTTAAGTTATGTTAATGGCATAACGGCAGTGCATGTAGAAGAATTCCGTTATCTTATATTTAGGTATAAAGTCGATTTTCTTGTATATACACATTTAGCTATCGATATCGAAATGCTTCAAATCATTAGTTTAACATATTTAAGTTAACAAACCTTCTTTAACGAACTGAAGTTGACATAAAGCCATGGCGGATTAACGGCAATGCATTTGGAAGAATTCCGTTATCCTATGTTTATGTATAAAGTCAAGTTTCTTGTACTAGCACATTTAGCAATCGATATCGAAATGCTTCAAATCATAAGTTTAACATATTTAAGTTAAATTACCTTCTTTAACCTACCGAAGGTGACATGAAACCACGGCGGCATAACGGCAGTGCAGTTAGAAGAATTCCATAATCTTACATTTAGGTATAAATTCGATTTTCTTGTATATACTCATTTAGCAATCGATATCGAAATGCTTCAAAATATTAGTTTAACATATTTAAGTTAATTAACCCTCTTTTTCATACTGTAGTCTACAAAAGCCTTAACGGCATAACGGCAGTGCATGTAGAAGAATTCCGTTATCTTTCATTTAGGTATAAAGTCGATATTGTTGTAGATACACATATAGCAATCTATATCGAAATGCTTTAAATCATTAGTTTTACATTTTCAAGTTATTTATAATAAACCTTCTTTAACGCACTGAAGTGTACATAAAGCCTTAACGGTATAACTGCAGTGCATTTAAAAGAAATCCGTAATCTTATATTTAGGTACAAAGTCGATTTTATTGTATTTACATATTTATTTAGCAATCGATATCGAAATGCTTCAAATCATAAGTTTAACATATTTAAGTTAATTATTCCCCTCTATCTTACTGAAGTCTACATAAAGCCTCAACGGCATAACGGCAGTGCGTTTAGAAGAATTCCGTTATCTTATATTTAGGCATAAATTCGATTTTCTTGTATATACACATTTAGCAAGCGATATCGAAATGTTTCAAATCATTAGTTTAACATATTTAAGTTAATAAAGCTTCTTTAACGCACTGAAGTTAACATAAAGCCATGGCGGCATAACGGCAGTGCATGTAGAAGAATTCCGTAATCTTATATTCAGGTATAAAGTCGATTTTCTTGTATATACACATTTAGCTATGAGGTCTACATAAAGCCTTAACGGTATAACGGCAGTGCATTTAGAAGAAATCCGTAATGTTATAATTTTATATTTAGGTATAAAGTCGATTTTGTTGTATTTACACATTTAGCAGTCGATATCGAAATGCTTCAAACTATTAGTTTAACATATTTAAAATAATTAACCTTCTTTAACGTATTGTAGTTGGTACAAACCATGGCGGCATAACGACAGTACATTTGGAAGAATTCCGTTATCTTATATTTAGGTATATGTAAAGTCGATTTTCTTGTATATACACATTTAGCAATCGACATCAAAATGCTTCAAATCATTAGTTTTACATTTTCAAGTTATTTATAATAAACCTTCTTTAACACACTGAAGTCTACATAAAGCCTTAACGGTATAACTGCAGTGCATTTAGAAGAATTCCGTAATCTTATATTAAGGTAAAAAGTCGATTTTCTTGTATTTACATATTTAGCAATCGATATCGAAATGCTCCAAATCATTAGTTTAACATATTTAAGTTAATAAACCTTCTTTAGCGTACTAAAGTCTACATAAGGCCCTAATGGCATAACGGCAGTGCACTTAGAAGAATTCCATAATATTATAATTTTATATTTAGGTATAAAGTCGATTTTCTTGTATTTACACATTTAGCAATCGATATCGAAATGCTTCAAACCATTAGCTTATCATATTTAAATAATAAACCATCTTTACAGAAGCCATAACGGCATAACGGTAGTATATTTGGGTAATTTCCGTAATCTTTTATTTAGGTATAAAATCGATTTTCTTGTATATACACATTTAGCAATCGATATCGAAATGCTTCAAATCATTAGTTAAAAATATTTAAGATACTTAACCCTCTTTTTCTTACTGAAGTCTGCAAAAGCCTTAACGGTATAACTGCACTGCATTTAGAAGAATTCCGTTATCTTATATTTAGGTATAAATTCGACTTTCTTGTATATACTCATTTAGCAAGCGATATCAAAATGCTTCAAATTATTAGTTTAACTTATTTAAGTTAACCCATTTACGCCCGCTGTACTATAAAAACGACACCAATTCAACTCAAGCCTAAAAGTCTACTATTAAAGTTGAAACGAAAATATTTTAATTTTTAGATACCCTGTAGTATTGTCTTCGATTTAGAGAAGATTATAGATAAATAGATGCAACAGCTGATGTCTAATTTTTACATTTTCAATTATAGTTTTCACATCAGAAGTGGTCCAAAGAAAAAGTCGCGATTTTTAATAGGATTTTTGCATTTGGTATTTAATTATTAGCGATTTCAAAGTGTATACAGTAAAAACTTCTCAATTTAAAAACGCACTGTGTAAGTAGTTGTTATTTGCAGCATTGGTGATACAATTTTGTTAGGTGTCGTTTTTTTAGTACAATGGGCACATGTGATATGTAAAAGAAAATATATTTCCTTCTTAGGCTCTATTAAAAATGCTAAGATTTAAAAGTGCTAATAACTTTTTGGGGCTTGAAGAAGCCGTGGACGCTATAATGGAGGAGCAAGGTGACCACGAATATGATTTAATTATTTTGCCGCCCGATCCTGATGAGGTAACCGACGAAGAAGAAGAGGAAGATGATTTGCAGACGTCAAAATTACCCAAGGATATTCCTGGGACGATTGAGGTCATGTATCGCAATGAGGATTTTGGCGAGGTATCTGAATGGGAAGAGAGTGATGAAGAGCCATTGTGCAGCAAAAAAAGGCGTTATAGTCAATGTACCTCACAACCGAAGTGGAAAAAATGCCCACCATCTTACTCTGCTCGGTTAGCCAATAATGAATGCTCATCAAGAAAAGACTGCGTTATTGAACAGCTAAGAAACCTCTCACCGGTAGAGATTTTTGAAAAAATTTTTGATGAGGAGGTATTGCACATGATCAAGCATAATACGGTTTTGTATAGGCATGACTTTGAATTAGACGATGATGACTTACGCAGATTCTTAGGGATCCTTATACTATCTGGATATCATAAACTACCACGTGAGCGCCAATATTGGAGTTATGATGAAGATCTTGGAGTTCCTGTTGTATCCAATTGTATGTCACGAAAACGATTTCTGGATATCAAGAGGAACTTGCACTTAGTTGATAATAGCCTTGCATCTATTTCCAATGATAAAATGTTCAAAATCAGGCCCCTGTGTGATATGTTGATTCAGAAGTTTTGTCAAAAAGGCATATTTCATGAGGACATTTCGATCGACGAATCAATGATAAAATATTATGGTCACCATTCCGCCAAACAATTCATTAGAGGTAAGCCAATTAGATTTGGTTACAAAAACTGGGTGGCAGCAAGTTCTGATGGTTATTGTTACGCCTTTGATGTATATTGCGGAAAAACCCTTGTGAGCTCAAAAGAACCTCTTGGGCATAGAGTTGTCAAATCACTGTTGTTGAAAATGGCTGCTAAACCTGAGGAACATACAATTTATTTCGACAATTTTTTTACAAATTGCGATTTACTGCGAGACTTAAAACAAACTGGGTACAAAGCAACTGGAACAATGCGTGAAAATAGAACTAAAAATTGTTCTTTACGTTCGGTGAAAGACTTAAGAAAGTCAAATAGAGGTGAATATGACTACAGGTTCGATACCAATAATGAACTATTGGTGGTAAGGTGGAAAGATAATAGTGTGTGCACAATAGGAACCAATTTTGATACAATTGAACCTATGGGTAAGGTAAAACGCTGGTGTCCGCAGAATAAGCAGAAAATGGATGTGAATATACCACACTTATTTCAGAACTACAATAAGGGCATGGGTGGTGTTGATGAAATGGACGGTTCTATTTCATTATACCGCGTTGGTATTCGTGGTAAAAAATGGTGGTGGGTTATTTTCACATACATGATTGATATGAGTATATCTAACGCATGGCGTCTACATGCTTTAGTGGGCACAAATAAGTTTGACCAATTAGATTTTAGGAGACATATTGCTCGAAGCTACCTGAAGTGTTGCAAAAACACCAAAACCCGTCCATCCGGTTCTATTGTACCAGGTCCAAACAGGAATAATGGACATAACCCTGGGAAGCTACCCAAGCAGTTAAGGTGTGTTTTGTGTCATCAGCGTATAAAATGGCAATGTACTGGATGCCAAAAATCGTTATGCATTGACAAAGATTGTTTTAAGAATTATCACTCATAAGTGCCCGCTGTACTAAATAAAGTACACCCTCAAAAGTTAACTTTTCAATTATTTTCGTTAATTTTAAGTACTGAACTTGTTTAAAATGGTTGTTATGTTTACATTAATAAAAACGAATATAATAAAATTGCAATGGTTTTGGTTTGGGCGTAAATGGGTTAATTAACCTTCTTTAACGAATTGAAGTTGACATAAAGCCATGGCGGCATAAAGACAGTACATTTGGAAGAATTCCATAATCTTATATTTAGGTATAAAGTCGATTTTCTTGTATATACATATTTAGCAATCGATATCGAAATGCTTCAGCTCATTAGTTTAACATATTTAAGTTAACAGACCTTCTTTAACGAACTGAAGTTGACATAAAGCAATGGCGGATTAACGGCAGTGCATTTGGAAGAATTCCGTTATCCTATGTTTAGCTATAAAGTCAAGTTTCTTGTACTAGCAAATTTAGCAATCGATATCGAAATGCTTCAAATCATTAGTTTAACATATTTAAGTTAAATTACCTTCTTTAACCTACTGAAGGTGACATGAAGCCATGGCGGCATAACGGCAGTGCATGTAGAAGAATTCCGTAATTTTATATTTAGGTATAAAATCGATTTGTTGTATATACACATCGAGCAATCGATATCGAAATGCTTCAAATCATTAGTTTAACATATTTAAGTTAGTTAACCCTATTTAACTTCCTGAAGTCTACATCAAGCCTTAACGGCATAACGGCAGTGCATTTAGAAGAATTACGTAATCTTATATTTAGGTATAATCTTATATTTAGATATAAAGTCGATATATATATCGAAATGTTTCAAATCATTATTTTAACATATTTAAATTAATAAACCTTCTTTAACGCACTGAAGTTAACATTAAGCCATGGCGGTATAACGGCAGTGCATAAAGAAGAATCCTGTAGTCTTTTGTTTAGGTATAAATTCGATTTTGTTGTATATACCCATATAGCAATCGATATCGAGATGCTTCAACTCATTAGTTTAACATATTTAAGTTAATAAACTTTCTTCAAAGAACTGAAGTTGGCATAAAATCGTGGCGTCATAACGGCAGTGCATGTAGAAGAATTCCGTTATCTTATATTTAGGTATAAAGTCGATTTTTTTGTATATACACATTTAGCAATCGATATCGAAATGCTTCAATTCATTAGTTTAACATATTTAAGTTAATTAACCTTCTTTATCTTACTGAAGTTTACATAAAGCCAAAACGGCATAACGGCATAACGGCAGTGCATTTGGAAGAACTCCGAAGTCTTATATTTAGGCATAAAGTCGATTTTCTTGTACATACACATTTTGCAATCGATATCGAAATGCTTCAAATAACTGGTTTAGCATATTTAAGTTAATTAACCTTCTTTATCTTACTGAAGTTTATATAAAGCCATAACGGCATAACGGCAGTATATTTATAACGGGTGATTTTTTTGAGGTTAGGATTTTCATGCAGTAGTATTTGACAGATCACGTGGGATGTCAGACATGGTGTCAAAGAGAAAGATGCTCAGTATGCTTTGACATTTCATCATGAATAGACTTACTAACGAGCAACGCTTGCAAATCATTGAATTTTATTACCAAAATCAGTGTTCGGTTCGAAATGTGTTTCGCGTCCGTGTCCGATGAGCGATGAGGCTCATTTCTGGTTGAATGGCTACGTAAATAAGCAAAATTGCCGCATTTGGGGTGAAGAGCAACCAGAAGCCGTTCAAGAACTGCCCATGCATCCCGAAAAATGCACTGTTTGGTGTGGTTTGTACGCTGGTGGAATCATTGGACCGTATTTTTTCAAAGATGCTGTTGGACGCAACGTTACGGTGAATGGCGATCGCTATCGTTCGATGCTAACAAACTTTTTGTTGCCAAAAATGGAAGAACTGAACTTGGTTGACATGTGGTTTCAACAAGATGGCGCTACATGCCACACAGCTCGCGATTCTATGGCCATTTTGAGGGAAAACTTCGGACAACAATTCATCTCAAGAAATGGACCCGTAAGTTGGCCACCAAGATCATGCGATTTAACGCCTTTAGACTATTTTTTGTGGGGCTACGTCAAGTCTAAAGTCTACAGAAATAAGCCAGCAACTATTCCAGCTTTGGAAGACAACATTTCCGAAGAAATTCGGGCTATTCCGGCCGAAATGCTCGAAAAAGTTGCCCAAAATTGGACTTTCCGAATGGACCACCTAAGACGCAGCCGCGGTCAACATTTAAATGAAATTATCTTCAAAAAGTAAATGTCATGAACCAATCTAACGTTTCAAATAAAGAACCGATGAGATTTTGCAAATTTTATGCGTTTTTTTTTTTTTAAAAGTTATCAAGCTCTTAAAAAATCACCCTTTATGAATTCCGTTAGCTTATATTTAGGTATAAAGTCGATTTTTTTGTACATACACATTTAGCAATCGTTATCGAAATGCTTCAAATCATTATTTAAACATATTAAGGTTACTTAACCCTCTTTTTCTTACTGAAATCTGCAAAAGCCTTAACGGCATAACGGCAGTGCATTTAGAAGAATTACGTAATCTTATATTTAGGTATGAATTCGATTTTCTTGTACATACTCATTTAGCAATCGATATCGAAATGCTTCAAATCATTAGTTTAACATATTTAAGTTAATTAGGCTTCTTTAACGCACTGAAGTTAACATAAAGCCATGGCGGTATAAAGGCAGTGTATGTAGAAGAATTCCGTAATCTTATGTTTAGGTATAAATTCGATTTTGTTGTATATACACATTCAGCTATCGATATCGAAATGCTTCAAATCATTAGTTTAACATATTAAGTTAATAAACATTTTTTAGCTTATTGAGGTCTACATAAAGCCTTAACGGTATAACGGCAGTGTATTTAGAAGAAATCCGTAATGTTATAATTTTATATTTAAGTATAAAGTCGATTTTGTTGTATTTACACATTTAGCAGTCGATATCGAAAAGCTTCAAACCATTAGTTTAACATATTTAAAATAATTAACCCTCTTTAACGTATTGTAGTTGATACAAACCATGGCGGCATAACGACAGTACATTTGGAAGAATTCCGTAATCTTATATTTAGGTATATGTAAAGTCGATTTTCTTGTATATACACATTTAGTAATCGATATCAAAATGCTTCAAATCATTAGTTTAACATATTTAAGTGAATTAACCATCTGTAACCTATTGAAGGTGAAATAAAGCCCTGGCGGCATAACGTAAGTAATTTGGAAGAATTCCGTAATCTTATATTTAGGTATAAAGTCGATTTTCTTGTATATATGCATTTAGAAATCTATATCGAAATGCTTCAAATCATTAGCTTAACATATTTAAGTTAATTAACCCTATTTATCTTCCTGAAGTCTACATCAAGCCTTAACGGCATAACGGCAGTGCATTTAGAAGAATTACGTAATCTTATATTAAGGTATAATCTTATATTTAGATATAAAGTCGATATATATATCGAAATGTTTCAAATCATTAGTTTAACATATTAAAGTTATTAAACCTTCTTTAACGCACTGAAGTCTACATAAAGCCTTAACGGTATAACTGCAGTGCATTTAGAAGAATTCCGTAATCTTATAGTAAGGTATAAAGTCGGTTTTCTTGTATTTACATATTTAGCAATCGATATCGAAATGCTTCAACTCATTAGTTTAACATATTTAAGTTAATAAACTTTCTTCGAAGAACTGAAGAATTCCGTTATCTTATATTTAGGTATAAAGTCGATTTTCTTGTATATACACATTTAGTAATCGATACTTAAATGCTTCAAATCATTAGTTTAACATATTTAAGTTAATTATCCTTATTTTTCTTACTAAAGTTTACATAAAGCCATAACGGTATAACGGCAGTGCATTTGGAAGAATTCCGTAATCTTATATTTAGGAATAAAGTCGATTTTTTGTATATAAACATTTAGCAATCGATATCGAGATGGTTCAACTCATTAGTTTAACATATTTAAGTTATGTTAATGGCATAACGGCAGTGCATGTAGAAGAATTCCGTTATCTTATATTAAGGTATAAAGTCGATTTTCTTGTATATACACATTTAGCTATCGATATCGAAATGCTTCAAATCATTAGTTTAACATATTTAAGCTAATAAACCTTCTTGAACGCACTGAAGTCTACAAAAAGCCTTAACTGTATAACTGCAGTGCATTTAGAAGAATTCCGTAATCTTATATTAAGGTATAAAGTCGATTTTCTTGTATTTACATATTTAGCAATCGATATCGAAATGCTTCAAATCATTAGTTTAACACATTTAAGTTAACAAACCTTCTTTAACGAACTGAAGTTGACATAAAGCCATGGCGGATTAACGGCAATGCATTTGGAAGAATTCCGTTATCCTATGTTTATGTATAAAGTCAAGTTTCTTGTACTAGCACATTTAGCAATCGATATCGAAATGCTTCAAATCATAAGTTTAACATATTTAAGTTAAATTACCTTCTTTAACCTACCGAAGGTGACATGAAGCCATGGCGGCATAACGGCAGTGCAGTTAGAAGAATTCCATAATCTTATATTTAGGTATAAATTCGATTTTCTTGTATATACTCATTTAGCAATCGATATCGAAATGCTTCAAAATATTAGTTTAACATATTTAAGTTAATTAACCCTCTTTTTCATACTGAAGTCTACAAAAGCCTTAACGGCATAACGGCAGTGCATGTAGAAGAATTCCGTTATCTTTTATTTAGGTATAAAGTCGATATTGTTGTAGATACACATATAGCAATCTATATCGAAATGCTTTAAATCATTAGTTTTACATTTTCAAGTTATTTATAATAAACCTTCTTTAACGCACTGAAGTGTACATAAAGCCTTAACGGTATAACTGCAGTGCATTTAAAAGAAATCCGTAATCTTTTATTTAGGTACAAAGTCGATTTTATTGTATTTACATATTTAGCAATCGATATCGAAATGCTTCAAATCATAAGTTTAACATATTTAAGTTAATTATTCCCCTCTATCTTACTGAAGTCTACATAAAGCCTTAACGGCATAACGGCAGTGCGTTTAGAAGAATTCCGTTATCTTATATTTAGGCATAAATTCGATTTTCTTGTATATACACATTTAGCAAGCGATATCGAAATGTTTCAAATCATTAGTTTAACATATTTAAGTTAATAAAGCTTCTTTAACGCACTGAAGTTAACATAAAGCCATGGCGGCATAACGGCAGTGCATGTAGAAGAATTCCGTAATCTTATATTCAGGTATAAAGTCGATTTTCTTGTATATACACATTTAGCTATGAGGTCTACATAAAGCCTTAACGGTATAACGGCAGTGCATTTAGAAGAATTCCGTAATGTTATAATTTTATATTTAGGTATAAAGTCGATTTTGTTGTATTTACACATTTAGCAGTCGATATCGAAATGCTTCAAACTATTAGTTTAACATATTTAAAATAATTAACCTTCTTTAACGTATTGTAGTTGATACAAACCATGGCGGCATAACGACAGTACATTTGGAAGAATTCCGTAATCTTATATTTAGGTATATGTAAAGTCGATTTTCTTGTATATACACATTTAGCAATCGACATCGAAATGCTTCAAATCATTAGTTTTACTTTTTCAAGTTATTTATAATAAACCTTCTTTAACACACTGAAGTCTACATAAAGCCTTAACGGTATAACTGCAGTGCATTTAGAAGAATTCCGTAATCTTATATTAAGGTAAAAAGTCGATTTTCTTATATTTACATATTTAGCAATCGATATCGAAATGCTCCAAATCATTAGTTTAACATATTTTAGTTAATTAACCATCCTTAACGTATTGAAGGTGAAATAAAGCCATGGCGGCGTAACGACAGTAATTTGGAAGAATTCCGCAATCTTATATGTAGGTATAAAGTCGATTTTTTTGTACATACACATTTAGCAATCGATATCGAAATGCTTCAAATCATTAGTTAAAAATATTTAAGATACTTAACCCTCTTTTTCTTACTGAAGTCTGCAAAAGCCTTAACGGCATAACGGCAGTGCATTTAGAAGAATTACGTAATCTTATATTAAGGTAAAAAGTCGATTTTCTTGTATATGCTCATTTAGCAAGCGATATCAAAATGCTTCAAATTATTAGTTTAACTTATTTAAGTTAATTAACCTTCTTTAACGAATTGAAGTTGACATAAAGCCATGGCGGCGTAAAGACAGTACATGTGGAAGAATTCCATAATCTTATATTTAGGTATAAAGTCGATTTTCTTGTATATACACATTTAGCAATCGATATCGAAATGCTTCAAATCATTAGTTTAACATATTTAAGTTATTAAACCTTCTTTAACTCACTGAAGTCTACATAAAGCCTTAACGGCATAACGGCAGTGCATTTAGAAGAATTATGTTATCTTTTATTTAGGTATAAATTCGATTTTCTTGTATATACACATTTAGCAATCGATATCGAAATGCTTCAAATCATTAGTTTAACATATTTAAGTTAATAAACCTTCTTTAGCGTACTAAAGTCTACATAAGGCCCAAATGGCATAACGGCAGTGCACTTAGAAGAATTCCATAATGTTATAATTTTATATTTAGGTATAAAGTCGATTTTCTTGTATTTACACATTTAGCAATCGATATCGAAATGCTTCAAACCATTAGCTTATCATATTTAAATAATAAACCTTCTTTACAGAAGCCATAACGGCATAACGGTAGTATATTTGGGTAATTTCCGTAATCTTTTATTTAGGTATAAAATCGATTTTCTTGTATATACACATTTAGCAATCGATATCGAAATGCTTCAGCTCATTAGTTTAACATATTTAAGTTAATAAACCTTCTTTAACGCACTGAAGTCTACATTAAGCCTTAACGGTATAACTGCCCTGCATTTAGAAGAATTCCGTTATCTTATATTTAGGTATAAATTCGACTTTCTTGTATATACTCATTTAGCAAGCGATATCAAAATGCTTCAAATTATTAGTTTAACTTATTTAAGTTAATTAACCTTCTTTAACGAATTGAAGTTGACATAAAGCCATGGCGGCATAAAGACAGTACATTTGGAAGAATTCCATAATCTTATATTTAGGTATAAAGTCGATTTTCTTGTATACACATATTTAGCAATCGATATCGAAATGCTTCAAATCATTAGTTTAACATATTTAAGTTAATAAACCTTCTTTAACTCACTGAAGTCTACATAAAGCCTTAACAGCATAACGGCAGTGCATTTAGAAGAATTATGTTATCTTTTATTTAGGTATAAAATCGATTTTCTTGTATATACACATTTAGCAATCGATATCGAAATGCTTCAAATCATTAGTTTAACATATTTAAGTTAATAAACCTTCTTTAGCGCACTAAAGTCTACATAAGGCCCTAATGGCATCACGGCAGAGCATTTAGAAGAATTCCATAATGTTATAATTTTATATTTAGGTATAAAGTCGATTTTCTTGTATTTACATATTTAGCAATCGATATCGAAATGCTTCAAACCATTAGCTTATCATATTTAAATAATAAACCTTCTTTACAGAAGCTATAACGGCATAGCGGTAGTATATTTGGGTAATTTCCGTAATCTTATATTTAGGTATAAAGTCAATTTTCTTGTATATACACATTTAGCAATCGATATCGATATGCTTCAGCTCATTAGTTTAACATATTTAAGTTAATAAACCTTCTTTAACGCACTGAAGTCTACATAAAGCCTTAACGGTATAACAGCACTGCATTTAAAAGAATTCCGTTATCTTATATTTAGGTATAAATTCGACTTCTTTGTATATATTCATTTAGCAAGCGATATCAAAATGCTTCAAACCATTAGTTTAATATATTTAAAATAATTAACCTTCTTTAACGTATTGAAGTTGATACAAAGCCATGGCGGCATAATGACAGTATACTTGGAAGAATTCCGTAGTCTTATATTTAGGTATAAAGTCGATTTTCTTGTATATACACATTTAGCAATCGATATCGAAATGCTTCAAACCATTAGTTTAACATATTTAAGTTAATAAACCTTCTTTAACACAATAAAGTCTACATAAAGCCCTAATGGCATAACGGCAGTGCATTTAGAAGAATTCCATAATGTTATAATTTTATATTTAGGTATAAAGTAGATTTTCTTGTATATACATATTTAGCTATCGATATCGAAATGCTTCAAATCGTTAATTTAACATATTAAGTTAATAAACATTTTTCAGCTTACTGAAGTCTACATAAAGCCTTAACGGTATAACGGCAGTGCATTTAGAAGAATTCCGTAATGTTATAATTTTATATTTAGGAGTTAAGTCGATTTTCTTGTATATATGCATTAAGCAATCGATATCGAAATGCTTCAAATCATTAGTTTAAAATATTTAAGTTAATAAACCTTCTTTAACGCACTGAAGTCTACATAAAGTGTTAACGGCATAACGGCAGTGCATTTAGAAAAATTCCGTTATCTTATATTTAGGTATAAATTCGATTTTCTTGTATATACATATTTGGCAAGCGATATCGAAATGCTTCAAATCATTAGTTTAACATATTTAAGTTAATTAGCTTTATTTAACGTATTGAAGTTGATATAAAGCCATAACGGCAGTGCATTTGGAAGAATTCCGTAATCTTATATTTAGGTATAAAGTCGATTTTCTTTTATATACACATTTAGATATCGATATCGAAATGCTTCAAATCATTAGTTTAACATATTAAGTTAATAAACATTCTTTTACTCAATGAAGTCTACATAAAGCTTTAACGTCATAACGGCTGTGCATTTAGAAGAATTCCGTAATGTTATAATTTTATATTTAGGTATAAATTCGATTTTCTTGTATTTGCACATTTAGCAATCGATATCGAAATGCTTCAAATCATTAGCTTAACATATTTAAGTTAATTAAGCTTCTTGAACACACTGAAGTTAACATAAAGCCATGGCGGCATAACGGCAGTGCATTTAAAAGAATTCCGTAGTCTTATATTTAGGTATAAAGTCGATTTTCTTGTATATATGCATTAAGCTTTCGATATCGAAATGCTTCAAATAACTGGCTTAACATATTTAAGTTAATAATCCTTCTTTAACGAACTGAAGTTAATATAAAGCCATAACGGCATAACGGCAGTGCATTTAGAAGAATTACGTAATCTTATATTTAGGTATGAATTCGATTTTCTTGTATATACTCATTTAGCAATCGATATCGAAATGCTTCAGATCATTAGTTTAACATATTTAAGTTAATAAAGCTTCTTTAACGCCTGAAGTTAACATAAAGCCATGGCGCCATAACGGCAGTGCATGTAGAAGAATTCCATAATCTTATATTTAGGTATGTAGTCGCTTTTCTTGTATATACATATTTAGCTATCGATATCGAAATGCTTCAAATCATTTGTTTAACATATTAAATTAATAAACATTTTTTAGCTTACTAAAGTCTACATAAAGCCTTAACGGTATAACGGCAGTGCATTTAGACGAATTCCGTAATGTTATAATTTTATATTTAGGTATAAAATCGATTTTCCTGTATTTGCACATTTAGCAATCGATATCGAAATGCTTCAAACCAGTAGTTTAACATATTTAAAATAATTAACCTTCTTTAACGTATTGAAGTTGATACGAAGCCATGGCGGCATAATGACAGTAGGATTGGAAGAATTCCGTAAACTTATATTTAGGTATAAAGTCAATTTTCTTGTATATACACATTTAGCAATCGATATCGAAATGCTTTAAATCACTAGTTTAACATATTTAAGTTAATAAACCTTCTTTAACGCACTGAAGTCTACATAAAGCGTTAACGGTATAACGGCAGTGCTTGTAGAAGAATTCCGTTATCTTATATTTAGGTATAAATTCGATTTTCTTGTATATACATATTTGGCAAGCGATATCGAAATGCTTCAAATCTTTAGTTTATCATATTTAAGTTAATTAACCTTCTTTAACGTATTGCAGTTGATATAAAGCCATAACGGCAGTGCATGTAGAAGAATTCCATAATCTTATATTAAGGTATGTAGTCGCTTTTCTTGTATATACATATTTAGCTATCGATATCGAAATGCTTCAAATCATTAGTTTAACATATTAAGTTAATAAACATCTTTTAGCTTACTGAAGTCTACATAAAACCTTAACGGTATAACTGCAGTGAATTTAGAAGATTTCCGTAATGTTATAATTTTATATTTAGGTATAAATTCGATTTTCTTGTATATACACATTTAGCAAGCGGTATCGAAATGCTTCAAATCATTAGTTTAACATATTTAAGTTAATTAACCTTCTTTTACGTCTTGAAGTTGATAAAGAGCCATGGCGGCATGACGATAGTGCATTTGGAAGAATTCCGTAGTCTTATATTTAGGTATAAAGTCGATTTTCTTGTATATATGCATTAAGCAATCGATATCGAAATGCTTCAAATAACTGGTTTAGCATATTTAAGTTAATAAATCTTCTTTAACGAACTGAAGTTAATATAAAGCCATAACGGCATAACGGCAGTGCATTTG
>JAPZAG010000821.1:0-34733 GCA_027475135.1 Bactrocera correcta | reverse complement strand
CGAACTGAGGTTGGCATAAATCCATGGCGGCATAATGGCAGTGCATTTAGAATAATTCCGTTATCTTATATTTAGGTATAAAGTCGATTTTCTTGTATATACGCATTTAGCAATCGATATCGAAATGCTTCAAATCATTAGTTAAACATATTTAAGTTAATTAACCTTCTTTATCTTACTGAAGTGTACATAAAGCCATAACGGTATAACGGCAGTGCATTTGGGAGAATTTTGTAATCTTATATTTAGGTATAAAGTCTATTTTGTTGTATATAGGCATTAAGCAATCGATTTCGAAATGCTTCAAATAACTAGTGTAATATATCTAAGTTAATAAACCTTCTTAAACGAACTAAAGTTAACATAAAGCCATAACGGCATAACGGCAGTGCATTTGGAAGAATTCCGTAATCTTATATTTAGGTATAAAGTCGATTTTTTTGTGTATATGCATTTAGCAATCGATTTCGAAAATCTTCAAATCATTGGTTTAAAATATTTAAGTTAATAAAGCTTCTTTAACGCACTGAAGTTAACACAAAGCCATGGCGGCCTAACAGCAGTTCATGTAGAAAAAATCCGTAATCTTATATTTAGGTATAAAGTCGATTTTCTTGTATATACACATTTAGCAATCGATATCGAAATGCCGCAAATCATTAATTTAACATATTTAAGTTAATTAACCCCCTTTATTTTGCTGAGGTCTACAAACGCCTTAACGGCATAACGGCATTGCATGTAGAAGAATTCCGTATTCATAAATTTAGGTATAAAATCGATTTTCTTGTATATACACATTTAGCAATCGATATCGAAACGCCTCAAATCATTAGTTTAACATATTTAAGTTAATTAACCCTCTCTATCTTACTGAAGTCTACAAACGCCTTAACGGCATAACGGCAAAGCATTTAGAAGAATTACGTAATCTTATATTTAGGTATAAAGTCGATTTTCTTGTATATACTCTTTAGCAATCGATATCCAAAATGCTTCAAAACATTAGTTTACCATATTTAAGCTATATAGCCCTCTATATCTTACTAAAGTCTACAAAAGCCTTAACGGCGTAACGGCAGTTCATGTAGAAAAATTCCGTAATCTTATATTTAGGTATAAAGTCGATTTTGTTGTATATACACATTTAGCAATCGATATCGAAATGCTTCAAATCATTAGTTTAACATATTTAAGTTAATAAACCTTCTTTAACGAACGGAAGTTGGCATAAATCCATGGCGGCATAACGGCTTCAAATCATTAGTTTAACATATTTAAGTTTATTAACTTTCTTTATCCTACTGAAGTTTACATAAAGCCATAACGGTATAACGGCGGTGCATTTGGGAGAATTTCGTAATCTTATATTTAGGTATAAAGTCGATTTTGTTGTATATACACATTTAGCAATCGATATCAAAATGCCTCAAATCATTAGTTTAACATATTTAAGTTAATTAACCTTCTTTAACATATTGAAGTTGATATAAAGCCATGGCGGCATAACGACAGTACATTTGGAAGAATTCCGTAATCTTATATTTAGGTATAAAGAAGACTTTCTTGCATATGCGCATTTAGCAATCGATATCGAAATGCTTCAAATCATTAATTTGACATATTTAAGTTACAAACCTCCTTTAACGCACTGAAGTTGGTATAAAACCATGTCGGCATAACTGCAAAGCATTTAGAAGAATTACGTAATCTTATATTTAGGTATAAAGTCGATTTTGTTGCATATACACATTTAGCAAGCGATATCGAAATGCTTCAAATCATTAATTAAAATATCTAAGTTAACAAACCTTCTTTAACGAACTGAAGTTGGTATAAAACCATGTCGGCATAACTGCAAAGCATTTAGAAGAATTACGTAATCTAATATTTAGGTATAAAGTCAATTTTGTTGTATATACACATCTAGCAATCGATATCGAAATGCCTCAAACAGTTTAGCATATTTAAGTTAATTAACCCTCTTTATCTTGCTGAAGTCTACAAACATCTTAACGGCATATAGGCAAAGCATTTGGAAGAAATACGTAATCTTATATTTAGGTATAAAGTCAATTTTCTTGTATATACACATTTAGCAATCGATATCAAAATGCTTCAAATCATAAGTTTAACATATTTAAGCTAATTAACCCTCTTTATCTTACTAAAGTCTACAAAAGCCTTAACGGCGTAACGGCAGTCATTTAGAAGAATTCCGTAATCTTATATTTAGGTATAAAGTCGATTTTGTTGTATATACACATTTAGCAATCGATATCGAAATGCTTCAAATCATTAGTTTAACATATTTAAGTTAATAAACCTTCTTTAACGAACGGAAGTTGGCATAAATCCATGGCGGCATAACGGCTTCAAATCATTAGTTTAACATATTTAAGTTTATTAACTTTCTTTATCCTACTGAAGTTTACATAAAGCCATAACGGTATAACGGCGGTGCATTTGGGAGAATTTCGTAATCTTATATTTAGGTATAAAGTCGATTTTGTTGTATATACACATTTAGCAATCGATATCAAAATGCCTCAAATCATTAGTTTAACATATTTAAGTTAATTAACCTTCTTTAACATATTGAAGTTGATATAAAGCCATGGCGGCATAACGACAGTACATTTGGAAGAATTCCGTAATCTTATATTTAGGTATAAAGAAGACTTTCTTGCATATGCGCATTTAGCAATCGATATCGAAATGCTTCAAATCATTAATTTGACATATTTAAGTTAACAAACCTCCTTTAACGCACTGAAGTTGGTATAAAACCATGTCGGCATAACTGCAAAGCATTTAGAAGAATTACGTAATCTTATATTTAGGTATAAAGTCGATTTTGTTGCATATACACATTTAGCAAGCGATATCGAAATGCTTCAAATCATTAATTAAAATATCTAAGTTAACAAACCTTCTTTAACGAACTGAAGTTGGTATAAAACCATGTCGGCATAACTGCAAAGCATTTAGAAGGATTACGTAATCTAATATTTAGGTATAAAGTCAATTTTGTTGTATATACACATCTAGCAATCGATATCGAAATGCCTCAAACAGTTTAGCATATTTAAGTTAATTAACCCTCTTTATCTTGCTGAAGTCTACAAACATCTTAACGGCATATAGGCAAAGCATTTGGAAGAAATACGTAATCTTATATTTAGGTATAAAGTCAATTTTCTTGTATATACACATTTAGCAATCGATATCAAAATGCTTCAAATCATAAGTTTAACATATTTAAGCTAATTAACCCTCTTTATCTTACTAAAGTCTACAAAAGCCCTAACGGCGTAACGGCAGTGCATTTGGAAGAATTCCGTAATCTTATATTTAGGTATAAAGTCGATTTTGTTGTATATACACATTTAGCAATCGATATCGAAATGCTTCAAATCATTAGTTTAACATATTTAAGTTAATAAACCTTCTTTAACGAACAGAAGTTGGCATAAATCCATGGCGGCATAACGGCTTCAAATCATTAGTTTAACATATTTAAGTTAACTAACCTTCTTTATCTTACTGAAGTTTACATAAAGCCATAACCGCATAACGGCAGTGCATTTGGGAGAATTTCGTAATCTTATATTTAGGTATAAAGTCGATTTTGTTGTATATACACATTAAGCAATCGATATCGAAATGACTCAAATCATTAGTTTAACATATTTAAGTTAATTAACCTTCCTTAACATATTGAAGTTGATATAAAGCCATGGCGGCATAACGACAGTACATTTGGAAGAATTCCGTAATCTTATATTTAGGTATACAGTCGATTTTTTTGTATATACGCATTTAGCAATCGATATCGAAATGCTTCAAATCATTAGTTTAACATATTTAAGTTTATTAACTTTCTTTATCCTACTGAAGTTTACATAAAGCCATAACGGTATAACGGCGGTGCATTTGGGAGATTTTCGTAACCTTATATTTAGGTATAAAGTCGATTTTGTTGTATATACACATTTAGAAATCGATATCAAAATGCCTCAAATCATTAGTTTAACATATTTAAGTTAATTAACTTTCTTTATCCTACTGAAGTTTACATAAAGCCATAACGGTATAACGGCGGTGCATTTGGGAGAATTTCGTAATCTTATATTTAGGTATAAAGTCGATTTTGTTGTATATACACATTTAGCAATCGATATCAAAATGCCTCAAATCATTAGTTTAACATATTTAAGTTAATTAACCTTCTTTAACATATTGAAGTTGATATAAAGCCATGGCGGCATAACGACAGTACATTTGGAAGAATTCCGTAATCTTATATTTAGGTATAAAGTCGATTTTGTTGTATATACACATTTAGCAATCGATATCGAAATGCCTCAAATCATTAGTTTAACATATTTAAGTTAATTAACCCTCTTTATCTTACTGAAGTCTACAAACGCCTTAACGGCATAACGGCAGTGCATTCAGAAGAATTCCGTTATCATATATTTAGGTATAAAGTCGATTTTCTTGTATATACACATTTAGCAATCGATATCGAAATCATTAGTTTAACATATTTAAGTTAATTAACCCTCTTTATCTTGCTGAAGTCTACAAACATCTTAACGGCATATAGGCAAAGTATTTAGAAGAATTACATAATCTTATGTTTAGGTATAAAGTCGATTTTGTTGTATATACACATTTAGAAATCGATATCGAAACGCTTCAAATCATTAGTTTAACATATCTAAGCTAATTAACCCTCTATATCTTACTGAAGTCTACAAAAGCCTAAGCGGCATAACGGCAGTGCATTCAGAAGAATTCCGTTATCATATATTTAGGTATAAAGTCGATTTTCTTGTATATACACATTTAGCAATCGATATCGAAATCATCAGTTTAACATATTTAAGTTAATTAACCCTCTTTATCTTGCTGAAGTCTACAAACATCTTAACGGCATATAGGCAAAGCATTTAGAAGAAATACGTAATCTTATATTTAGGTATAAAGTCGATTTTCTTGTATATACACATTTAGCAATCGATATCAAAATGCTTCAAAACATAAGTTTACCATATTTAAGCTATATAGCCCTCTATATCTTACTAAAGTCTACAAAAGCCTTAACGGCGTAACGGCAGTTCATGTAGAAAAATTCCGTAATCTTATATTTAGGTATAAAGTCGATTTTGTTGTATATACACATTTAGCAATCGATATCGAAATGCTTCAAATCATTAGTTTAACATATTTAAGTTAATAAACCTTCTTTAACGAACGGAAGTTGGCATAAATCCATGGCGGCATAACGGCTTCAAATCATTAGTTTAACATATTTAAGTTTATTAACTTTCTTTATCCTACTGAAGTTTACATAAAGCCATAACGGTATAACGGCGGTGCATTTGGGAGAATTTCGTAATCTTATATTTAGGTATAAAGTCGATTTTGTTGTATATACACATTTAGCAATCGATATCAAAATGCCTCAAATCATTAGTTTAACATATTTAAGTTAATTAACCTTCTTTAACATATTGAAGTTGATATAAAGCCATGGCGGCATAACGACAGTACATTTGGAAGAATTCCGTAATCTTATATTTAGGTATAAAGAAGACTTTCTTGCATATGCGCATTTAGCAATCGATATCGAAATGCTTCAAATCATTAATTTGACATATTTAAGTTAACAAACCTCCTTTAACGCACTGAAGTTGGTATAAAACCATGTCGGCATAACTGCAAAGCATTTAGAAGAATTACGTAATCTTATATTTAGGTATAAAGTCGATTTTGTTGCATATACACATTTAGCAAGCGATATCGAAATGCTTCAAATCATTAATTAAAATATCTAAGTTAACAAACCTTCTTTAACGAACTGAAGTTGGTATAAAACCATGTCGGCATAACTGCAAAGCATTTAGAAGAATTACGTAATCTAATATTTAGGTATAAAGTCAATTTTGTTGTATATACACATCTAGCAATCGATATCGAAATGCCTCAAACAGTTTAGCATATTTAAGTTAATTAACCCTCTTTATCTTGCTGAAGTCTACAAACATCTTAACGGCATATAGGCAAAGCATTTGGAAGAAATACGTAATCTTATATTTAGGTATAAAGTCAATTTTCTTGTATATACACATTTAGCAATCGATATCAAAATGCTTCAAATCATAAGTTTAACATATTTAAGCTAATTAACCCTCTTTATCTTACTAAAGTCTACAAAAGCCCTAACGGCGTAACGGCAGTGCATTTGGAAGAATTCCGTAATCTTATATTTAGGTATAAAGTCGATTTTGTTGTATATACACATTTAGCAATCGATATCGAAATGCTTCAAATCATTAGTTTAACATATTTAAGTTAATAAACCTTCTTTAACGAACAGAAGTTGGCATAAATCCATGGCGGCATAACGGCTTCAAATCATTAGTTTAACATATTTAAGTTAACTAACCTTCTTTATCTTACTGAAGTTTACATAAAGCCATAACCGCATAACGGCAGTGCATTTGGGAGAATTTCGTAATCTTATATTTAGGTATAAAGTCGATTTTGTTGTATATACACATTAAGCAATCGATATCGAAATGACTCAAATCATTAGTTTAACATATTTAAGTTAATTAACCTTCCTTAACATATTGAAGTTGATATAAAGCCATGGCGGCATAACGACAGTACATTTGGAAGAATTCCGTAATCTTATATTTAGGTATACAGTCGATTTTTTTGTATATACGCATTTAGCAATCGATATCGAAATGCTTCAAATCATTAGTTTAACATATTTAAGTTTATTAACTTTCTTTATCCTACTGAAGTTTACATAAAGCCATAACGGTATAACGGCGGTGCATTTGGGAGATTTTCGTAACCTTATATTTAGGTATAAAGTCGATTTTGTTGTATATACACATTTAGAAATCGATATCAAAATGCCTCAAATCATTAGTTTAACATATTTAAGTTAATTAACTTTCTTTATCCTACTGAAGTTTACATAAAGCCATAACGGTATAACGGCGGTGCATTTGGGAGAATTTCGTAATCTTATATTTAGGTATAAAGTCGATTTTGTTGTATATACACATTTAGCAATCGATATCAAAATGCCTCAAATCATTAGTTTAACATATTTAAGTTAATTAACCTTCTTTAACATATTGAAGTTGATATAAAGCCATGGCGGCATAACGACAGTATATTTGGAAGAATTCCGTAATCTTATATTTAGGTATAAAGAAGACTTTCTTGCATATGCGCATTTAGCAATCGATATCGAAATGCTTCAAATCATTAGTTTAACATATTTAAGTTAATAAACCTTCTTTAACGAACAGAAGTTGGCATAAATCCATGGCGGCATAACGGCTTCAAATCACTAGTTTAACATATTTAAGTTAATTAACCTTCTTTATCTTACTGAAGTTTACATAAAGCCATAACTGCATAACGGAAGTGCATTTAGAAGAATTCCGTAATCTTATATTTAGGTATAAAGTCGATTTTGTTGTATATACTGATTTAGCAATCGATATCGAAATGCTTCAAATCATTAGTTTGACATATTTAAGTTAACAAACCTCCTTTAACGCTTTGAAGTTGGCATAAAGCCATGTCGGCATAACGCCAAATCATTTAGAAGAATTACGTAATCTTATATTTAGGTATAAAGTCGATTTTGTTGCATATACGCATTTAGCAAGCGATATCCAAATGCTTCAAGTCATTAATTTAACATATTTAAGTTAACAAACCTTCTTTAACGAACTGAAGTTGGTATAAAACCATGTCGGCATAACTGCAAAGCATTTATAAGAATTACGTAATTTAATATTTAGGTATAAAGTCAATTTTGTTGTATATACACATCTAGCAATCGATATCGAAAAGCCTCAAATCATTAGTTTAACATATTTAAGTTAATTAACCTTCTTTAACATATTGAAGTTGATATAAAGCCATGGCGGCATAACGACAGTACATTTGGAAGAAATCCGTAATCTTATATTTAGGTATAAAGAAGACTTTCTTGCATATGCGCATTTAGCAATCGATATCGAAATGCTTCAAATCATTAGTTTGACATATTTAAGTTAACAAACCTCCTTTAACGCACTGAAGTTGGTATAAAACCATGTCGGCATAACTGCAAAGCATTTAGAAGAATTACGTAATCTTATATATAGGTATAAAGTCGATTTTGTTGCATATACGCATTTAGCAAGCGATATCGAAATGCTTCAAATCATTAATTTAACATATTTAAGTTAACAAACCTTCTTTAACGAACTGAAGTTGGTATAAAACCATGTCGGCATAACTGCAAAGCATTTAGAAGAATTACGTAATCTAATATTTAGGTATAAAGTCGATTTTGTTGCATATACGCATTTAGCAATCGATATAGAAATGCTTCAAATCATTAGTTTAACATATTTAAGTTAAGTAAACCCCTTTATCTTACCGAAGTCCACAAGCGCCTTAACGGCATAACGGCAAAGCATTTAGAAGAATTACGTAATCTTATATTTAGTTACAAAGTCGATTTTCTTGTATATACTCATTTAGCAATCGAAATCGAAATGCTTCAAATCATAAGTTTAACATATTTATGTTAATTAACCCTCTTTATCTTACTGAAGTCTACAAACATCTTAACGGCATAACGGCAAAGCATTTAGAAGAATTACGTAATCCTATATTTAGGTATAAAGTCGATTTTCTTGTATTTACACATTTAGCAATCGATATCGAAATGCCATAAATCACTAGTTTAACATATTTAAGTTAAGTAAACCCCTTTATCTTACCGAAGTCCACAAACGCCTTAACGGCATAACGGCAAAGCATTTAGAAGAATTACGTAATCTTGTATTTAGGTACAAAGTCGATTTTCTTGTATATACACATTTAGCAATCGATATCGAAATGCTTCAAATCATTAGTTTAACATATTTAAGTTAATTAACCCTCTTTATCTTACTAAAGTCTACAAACGCCTTAACGGCATAACGGCAGTGCATTTAGAAGAATTCCGTAATCTTATATTTAGGTATAAAGTCGATTTTCTTGTATATACTCATTTAGCAATCGATTTCGAAATGCTTCAAATCATTGTTTAACTTATTTAAAAATTTAAAACCTTCTTTAACAACTGAATTTAAACAAAACGCCTTAACGGCGTAACGGGAAAGCATTTAGAAGAATTCCGGAATCTTATATTTAGGTATAAAGTCGATTTTCTTGTATATATCATTTAGCAATCGATTTCGAAATGCTTCAAATCATTAGTTTAACATATTTAATTTAAAGTTAACCTTCTTTAACGTTACTGAAGTTACAAAAGCCTTAACGGCATAACGGAAAGCATTTAGAAGAATTCCGGAATCTTATATTTAGGTATAAAGTCGATTTTCTTGTATATACCATTTAGCAATCGATATCGAAACGCCTCAAATCATTAGTTTAACATATTTAAGTTAATTAACCCTCTTTATCTTATTGAAGTCTACAAACGCCTTAACGGTATAACGGCAGTGCATGTAGAAGAATTTCGTAATCTTATATTTAGGTATAAAGTCGATTTTCTTGTATATACACATTTAGCAATCGAAATCGAAATGCCTCAAATCATTAGTTTAACATATTTAAGTTAATTAACCTTCTTTAACGTATTGAAGGTGATATAAAGCCATGGCGGCTTAGCGACAGTACTTTTGGAAGAATTCCGGAATCTTATATTTAGGTATAAAGTCGATTTTCTAGTATATACACATTTAGCAATCGATATCGAAATGCCTCAAATCATTAGCTTAACGTATTTAAGTTAATTAACCCTCTTCATCTTACTGAAGTCTACAAACGCCTTAACGGTATAACGACAAAGCATTTAGGAGAATTACGTAACCTTATATTTAGGTATAAAGTCGATTTTGTTGTATATACACATTTAGCAATCGATATCGAAATGCTTCAAATCATTAGTTTAACATATTTAAGTTAATAAACCTTCTTTAACATATTGAAGTTGATATAAGGCCATGGCGGCATAACGACAGTACATTTGGAAGAATTCCGTAATCTTATATTTAGGCATAAAGTCGATTTTCTTGTATATATGCATTAAGCAATCGATTTCGAAATGCTTCAAATAACTGGTGTAACATATCTAAGTTAATAAACCTTCTTTAACGAACTGAAATTAACATAAAGCCATAACGGTATAACGGCAGTGCATTTGGAAGAATTCCGTAATCTTATATTTCGGTATAAAGTCGATTTTCTTGTATTTACACATTTAGCAATCGATATCGAAATGCCTCAAATCATTAATTTAACATATTTAAGTTAACAAACCTACTTTAACGCACTGAAGTTAACACAATACCATGACGGCATAACGGCGGTGCATGTAGAAGAATTACGTAATCTTATATTTAGGTACAAAGTCGATTTTCTTGTATATACTCATTTAGCAATCGATATAGAAATGCTTCAAATCATTAGTTTAACATATTTAAGTTAATTAACCCTCTTTATCTTAATCAAGTCTACAAACGCCTTAACGGCATAACGGCAAAGCACTTAGAAGAATTACGTAATCTTATATTTAGGTATAAAATCGATTTTCTTGTATATACTCATTTAGAAATCGATATAGAAATGCTTCAAATCATTAGTTTAACATATTTAAGCTAATTAACCCTCTTTATCTTACTAAAGTCTACAAACGCCTTAACGGCATAACGGCAGTGCATTTGGAAGAATTCCGTAATCTTATATATAGGTATAAAGTCGATTTTCTTGTATATATGCATTAAGCAATCGATTTCGAAATGCTTCAAATAACTGGTGTAACATATCTAAGTTAATAAACCTTCTTTAACGAACTGAAATTAACATAAAGCCATAACGGTATAACGGCAGTGCATTTGGAAGAATTCCGTAATCTTATATTTAGGTATAAAGTCGATTTTCTTGTATTTACACATTTAGCAATCGATATCGAAATGCCTCAAATCATTAGTTTAACATATTTAAGTTAATTAAACCCCTTTATCTTACCGAAGTCCACAAACGCCTTAACGGCATAACGGCAAAGCATTTAGAAGAATTACGTAATCTTATATTTAGGTACAAAGTCGATTTTCTTGTATATACTCATTTAGCAATCGATATAGAAATGCTTCAAATCATTAGTTTAACATATTTAAGTTAATTAACCCTCTTTATCTTAATCAAGTCTACAAACGCCTTAACGGCATAACGGCAAAGCACTTAGAAGAATTACGTAATCTTATATTTAGGTATAAAGTCGATTTTCTTGTATATACTCATTTAGAAATCGATATCGAAATGCTTCAAATCATTAGTTTAACATATTTAAGATAATTAACCCTCTTTATATTACTGAAGTCTACAAACGCCTTAACGGCATAACGGCAAAGCATTTAGAAGAATTACGTAATCTTATATTTAGGTATAAAGTCGATTTTCTTGTATATACTCATTTAGCAATCGATATAGAAATGCTTCAAATCATTAGTTTAACATATTTAAGTTAATTAACCCTCTTTATCTTACTGAAGTCTACAAACGCCTTAACGGCATAACGGCAAAGCATTTAGAAGAATTACGTAATCCTATATTTAGGTATAAAGTCGATTTTCTTGTATATACTCATTTAGCAATCGATATCGAAATGCTTCAAATCATTAGTTTAACATATTTAAGTTAATTAACCCTCTTTATTTACTGAAGTCTACAAACGTCTTAACGGCATAACGGCAAAGCATTTAGAAGAATTACGTAATCTTATATTTAGGTATAAAGTCGATTTTCTTGTATATACTCATTTAGCAATCGATATAGAAATGCTTCAAATCATTAGTTTAACATATTTAAGTTAATTAACCCTCTTTATCTTAATCAAGTCTACAAACGCCTTAACGGCATAACGGCAAAGCATTTAGAAGAATTACGTAATCTTATATTTAGGTATAAAGTCGATTTTCTTGTATATACTGCATTTAGCAATCGATATCGAAATGCTTCAAATCATTTGTTTAACATATTTAAGTTAATTAACCCTCTTTATATTACTGAAGTCTACAAACGCCTTAACGGCATAACGGCAAAGCATTTAGAAGAATTACGTAATCTTATATTTAGGTATAAAGTCGATTTTCTTGTATATACTCATTTAGCAATCGATATCGAAATGCTTCAAATCATTAGTTTAACATATTTAAGTTAATTAACCCTCTTTATTTACTGAAGTCTACAAACGCCTTAACGGCATAACGGCAAAGCATTTAGAAGAATTACGTAATCCTATATTTAGGTATAAAGTCGATTTTCTTGTATATACTCATTTAGCAATCGATATAGAAATGCTTCAAATCATTAGTTTAACATATTTAAGTTAATTAACCCTCTTTATCTTACTGAAGTCTACAAACGCCTTAACGGCATAACGGCAAAGCATTTAGAAGAATTACGTAATCTATATTTAGGTATAAAGTCGATTTTTTGTATATACACATTTAGCAATCGATATCGAAATGCTTCAAATCATTAGTTTAACATATTTAAGTTAATTAACCCTCTTTATCTTACTAAAGTCTACAAACGCCTTAACGGCATAACGGCAGTGCATTTGGAAGAATTCCGTAATCTTATATATAGGTATAAAGTCGATTTTCTTGTATATATGCATTAAGCAATCGATTTCGAAATGCTTCAAATAACTGGTGTAACATATCTAAGTTAATAAACCTTCTTTAACGAACTGAAGTTAACATAAGCCATAACGGCATAACGGCAAAGCATTTAGAAGAATTACGTAATCTTATATTTAGGTATAAAGTCGATTTTCTTGTATATACCATTTAGCAATCGATATCGAAATGCTTCAAATCATTAGTTTAACATGTTTAAGTTAATTAACCCTCTTTATTTACTGAAGTCTACAAACCTTAACGGCATTACGGCAAAGCATTTAGAAGAATTACGTAATCCTATATTTAGGTATAAAGTCGATTTTCTTGTATATACTCATTTAGCAATCGATATAGAAATGCTTCAAATCATTAGTTTAACATATTTAAGTTAATTAACCGTCTTTATCTTACTGAAGTCTACAAGCGTTTTAACGGCATAACGGAAAAGGCATTTAGAAGAATTACGTAATCTAATATTTAGGTATAAAGTAAATTTTTTGTATATACACATTTAGCAATCGATATCGAAATGCTTCAAATCATTAGTTTAACATATTTAAGTTAATTAACCCTCTTCATCTTACTAAAGTCTACAAAAGCCTTAACGGCATAACGGCAGTGCATTTGGAAGAATTCCGTAATCTTATATATAGGTATAAAGTAGATTTTCTTGTATATATGCATTAAGCAATCGATTTCGAAATGCTTCAAATAACTGGTGTAACATATCTAAGTTAGTAAACTTTCTTTAACGAACTGAAGTTAACATAATGCCATAACGGCATAAAGGCAAAGCATTTAGAAGAATTACGTAAGCTTATATTTAGGTATAAAGTCGATTTTGTTGTATATACGCATTTAGCAATCGATATCGAAATGCTTCAAATCATTAGTTTAACAAGTTACGTTAATTAACCTTCTTTAACGTATTGAGGGTGATATAAAGCCATGGCGGCATAGCGACAGTACATTTGGAAGAATTCCGTAATCTTATATTTAGGTATAAAGAAGATTTTCTTGTATATACACATTTAGCTATCGATATCGAAATGCTTTAAATCATTAGTTTAACATATTTAAATTAATTAACCCTCTTCATCTTACTGAAGTCTACAAAAGCCTTAACGGTATAAAGGCAAAGCATTTAGAAGAATTCCGTAATCTTGTATTTCGGTATAAAGTCGATTTTGTTGTATACACGCATTTAGCAATCGATATCGAAATGCTTCAAATAACAGGTTAAGCATATTTAGGTTAGTTTACCTTCTTTATCTTACTGAAGTTTACATAAAGCCCTAGCGGCATAACGGCAGTATATTTGGGTGAATTCCGTAATCTTATATTTAGGTATAAAGTCGATTTTCTTGTATATACACATTTAGCAATCGATATTGAAATGCTTCAAATCATTAGTTTAACATATTTAAGTTAATTAACTTTCTTTAACGTAATGAAGGTGATATAAAGCCATGTCGGCATAACGGCAGTGCATTTGGAAGAGTTCCGTAATCTTTGTTTATTTATTTATTAGGAGAAATATACAAAGTAATATTAAACCTAATATTAAAAAAAAATAAAAGAGTACGAGCTATTAAAGCCATCGACTCTGAACAAACAGATAACTTAGGTTACTAGCTAGAAATAAAGTTATATTTTATTTTGTAAGTAACAATCAGTAATAAAATTATAAATGCTTATAATATTTGCAAACGAAGGGAGTTTTAACAATTCTTGATAGTTTGGAAAAAAATTGTGCCTTTGCCTAATACTCGCTAAAGCCGAACATTCGTTAAAAGTGTGATGAAGTGATAGCGTGCTTGCGCAGAGAAGGCAAGATGGTTTTACTTTGCCAGTAAGGAGGTGCTGATGTGTAAGTTCTGTGTGGCCAATCCTTAGACGTGTGAAGATGGTAGCTTGTAGACGAGATATATTCCTAGGATATACAACTTTTGTCTTTGAGGGATTGAAGGTAGAGTACCAATGGTCGAAACGTTTCCATTCCGTGTGTTTAATTTCATTAACGTAGCGGTCCAGCATATTACAAAGGTCGTTTCTGTCATGTGGCTCATATTGTAGGGTTGGCGCTGATTCAAAAAACCGAGCTGCGTGGTCTGCATGTTCATTTCCCATAATACCAACATGTCCTGGTACCCAGAGTAGTGCAACTTTATGACTGTATTTAACGCACATGTCACGAATATTCGAGATAAGTGAGGCAGTATTCCGAATGTTACAAACAGCAGATAGACAAGAAAAGCTGTCCGAGCAAATAACAAATTTGCCTTTGCTATGTATCGCATATTCTAAAGCTTTGAAAACAGCAAAAGCCTCGGCTGTAAATACCGACGAGTAACAAGGAAGAACCCCGCCTGTAATAACTTCACCATTTGGTTTGGTGAGAGCAAAAGCTGTGTTTGTCGCTTTGGACCCATCTGTGTAAATTGCAGTCCAATTGTTTTCTTCATAGGTATTCATTAACTCTAAGAAGAGTTTCTGAAATACTAAATTACTGGTGTTGCTCTTTTTGAAGGAGTGCAGGAACGTGTTAATAGTTTCTTTTTTTAACAACCACTCCGGCTGTTTGTTGATTCTAAACTTTTTAAAATTTCACTTTGAAATATATTCCAGTTTGCGCGTGAAATAATAAATTTTGGGAGATGCTTATATTTTTCAAAGTGGAAGTTTGTTTGAAGTGAGATCGATATAGGGAAGTGGTCACTACCTCTGAGAATAGAGGAGGCTTCCCAACTGATTCTAGGGGAGAGCTGGGGAGAGGATAGGGAAAGGTCGACGCACGTTAGGGAAGAGTGGGTAGAAAAATGTGTGGGGGCACCATTGTTAAGAAGGATTAGGTTACTGTCCAATAAAAAATTCTCTACGATTGCACCCCTTGTGTTTGATTTTCGGGAACCCCAAAGTGTATTCCACGCGTTGAAGTCCCCAGTCCACAAAACCGGAGGGGATAGTTGGGAAAGTAAATCTTTCAAATCAGTTTCGTTAAAAACTTGCTGGGGTGGTATATACGTATTAATGATGGTAAAGCTAAAATTTAAGTTGATTTTAAGAACTATTGTTGATAGTGTGGAATTTAAATCGATAATTTCATGTGGTATGATTTTTTTTATTAAAATGCAAACGCCTTGCTTATTGCTTTGGATGTTATGTAAATTCGAAAAATAACCGCTGTATTGCCTAGGACAGGACATGTTGTTACTAGGAGTAACTGGGATATGTGTTTCTTGAATACAAATAACGTCTGGGTTTTGCTCTTTTATGAGTAATAAGAGTTCATCATAATTGTTGTTGTACCCGTTCATGTTCCACTGGATGATTTTAAGCGTCATTAATAAGACAGAGAGAAAAAACAAAATATTCTGTTAAACTACTGTATATGTAGTATGTTCAAATATCGTGTGTATTAAATTTCATCTTCAGATGTAATTAATTCTTGAGTGTTGGAAAGTACTTGAGAAAGGGAAGGAAGGGGTTCGAAAGGTAAGGATTGGAATTGAAGAGACGGAGAGAATGGTGGGTTTGTTTGGTATGGTGAAGTAATTTGAGTGGATGGCTTGTATAGTGAAAGAGGTGGACTATTATTAGTAGTGAGGTTAGAGGTGAAATCAATACAGGCAGAGAATCTTGGTGGACTATCAGAGTTTATGGGGCGGCGAGAGAGGTTAGCTCCGTTGGCCCGGAGAGTCGTTGAGATGTTCTTTTCTAATGCTTGAGTGGATTCTACTATGGGCGATTTGGAAGTATTGGTTTGCTGTAAAGGAGAAATGTTTTTAGATTGAGTGCTATTTTTGGTAATTTTTGGTGAATTTGATCTTCGAATGTTGCTGGGAGAACTAATATTGTTATTGTTTGTGGTGGGGGAAGAGTCAACGTTAGTGTTTGTTGTTTCAATATTTTTGTTGGAATTAGACGCTATTGAAGCATATGTGTTATTGGATAGAAATGCTGGTGTTGTTTGTTCCTTATGCATTTTTATTGCTTCCCGCATAGAACATTTGTTTATTGTTTTAATTTTTATTATCTCTTTTGCTTGTAAGAATTTGGTACAGTCTTTGGAGGAGGATGCGTGTTGTTGGTAGCAGTTGATGCAAAAAATGCATTCGCAGTCAGATGGGGCATGGGGAGGGAGTGAACAATTAACACAAAGAGGGGAACGATTACAGCGCTTTGCTGTATGACCGAGAAGTTGGCAATTTTTGCAGCGCATTGGCGAAGGAATATATTGACGTACCAAAAGTTTACACCAGGCAACGTCAATTTTATTTGGTAGCTTGTAGAGGTTGAAAGTTAATAACAAAACCCCCGAGGGGTGCGGTTTTCCTTCAATAAACTTATTGAATTTAAATACTGCTACGACGCCTTGAGTGCTGAGCTCGTTAACTATCTCCTCCTCTGAAACGTTGTTGAGAAAAGGAGCATATATCGTTCCTTTTACTTGGTTAAGAGACTCGTGTAGAGTGGCTGATATTGAACAAATGTTGGGTAGTTCTTTTACCTTCAGGAATTTTTTTGCAATATCGTTATTCTTGACCAGTATAAGAAGTTTACCATCACGAAGGGTAGATATGGAGTGAACGTAATCGCTAATTTGCTTAATGGCACGGTAAATGGCAAAGCAGGAATAGTGGGAAAGGGGTTTGGCCGAGTCAGTGGCTTCCATCACCACGAATTTGGGGTCGTCAACTTTTATTTCAGGGAGTTCTGGAAACTCCATAACTGAAACACTTTTACCAGCTTTACGTTTTTTACGTCCTGTATCGAGTAAGGCGAAACGATTCGCCTCGATAATGTTAGGCCCAGGGGCCATTATGCACGAGAAACACTGATACGCACTTTTTAATACGATTCCGCGCGCGAAACAGTAAAAGAAAAAGTAAGAAAGAACGGATTAAGCGTAAATAAAAGTTGGGAAAAGAAGAAAAAAGAAGATGTCGAAAAAAACACTCGAAAAAACACTCGAATTGCAAAGACACGAATTGTCGGCGCGAGAGCTAGTCGGTGACTGTCCGTAATCTTATATTTAGGTATTAAGTCGATTTTGTTGTATATACGCATTTCGCAATCGACATCGAAATGCTTCAACTCATTAGTTTAACATATTTAAGTTAATAAACCTTCTTTAACGATCTGAAGTTGGCATAACGGCTGATGTAGAAGAATTCCGTAATCTTATTTTAGGCATAAAGTCGATTTTCTTGTATATACATATTTTTCAATCGATATCGCAATGCTTCAAATCATTTGTTTAACGTATTAAGTTAATAAACATTTTTTAGCTTACTGAAGTCTACATAAAGCCTTAACGGTATAGCGGTAGTGCATTTAGAAGAATTCCGTGATGTTATAATTTTGTATTTAGGTATAAAGTCGATTTTCTTGTATTTGCACATTTAGCAATCGATATCGAAATGCTTCAAACCATTAGTTTAACATATTTAGAATAATTAACCTTCTTTAACGTATTGAAGGTGATACAAAGCCGGGGTGGCATAACGGCAGTACATTTATAAGAATTCCGTAATCTTATATTTAGGTACAAAGTAGATTTTCTTGCATATACACATTAAGCAATGGATATCGAAATGCTTCAAATATTAAGTTTAACATATTTAAATTAATTAATCCTCTTTGTCTTACTGAAGTCTACAAAAGCCTTAACGGCATAACGGCAATGCATTTGGAAGAGTTCCGTAATCTTATATTTAGTTATAAAGTCGATTTTGTTGTATATACGTATTTAGCAATCGATAACGAAATGCTTCAAGTCATTAGTTTAACATATTTAAGATAACATATTTAAGTTAACATATTTAAGTTAATTAACCTTCTTTATCTTACTGAAGTTTACATAAAGCCATAACGGTATAACGGCAGTGCACTTGGAAGAATTCCGTAAACTTATATTTAGGTATAAAGTCGATTTTGGTGTTTATACACATTTAGCAATCGATATCGAGATGCTTCAACTCATTAGTTTAACATATTTAAGTTAATAAAGCTTCTTTAACGCACTGAAGTTAACATAAAGCCATGGCGGCATAACGGCAGTGTATGTAGAAGAATTCCGTAATCTTATATTTAGGTATAAAGTCAATTTTCTTGTATATACACATTTAGCAAGCGATATCGAAATGCTTCAAATCATTAGTTTAACATATATAAATTAATTAACCTTCTTTAACGTATTGAAATTGATATAAAGCCACGGCGGAATAACGGCAGTGCATTTAGAAGTATTCCGTAATGCTATAATTTTATATTTAGGTATAATGTCGATTTTCTTGTATTTACACATTCAGCAATCGATATCGAAATGCTTCAAACCGTTAGTTTAACATATTTAAAATAATAAACCTTCTTTAGCGTAATGAAGGTGATATAAAGCCATGGCGGTATAACGACAGTACCTGTGGAAGAATTCCTTAATCTTATATTTAGGTATAAAGTCGATTTTCTTGTATAGATACATTTCGCAATCGATATCGAAATGCTTCAGATAACTGGTTTAACATATTTTAGATAATAAACCTCGTTTAGCGAACTGAAGTTGACATAAAGCCATAACGGCACTGCATTTGGAAGAATTCCGTAGTTTTATATTTAGGCATAAAGTCGATTTTTCTCTATATACACATTATGCAGTCGATATCGAAATGCTTCAAATAACTGGTTTAGCATATTTAGGTTAATTAACCTTCTTTATCTTTCTGAAGTTTACATAAAGCCATAACGGCAGTATATTTATATGAATTCCGTTATCTTATATTTAGGTATAAAGTCGATTTTGTTGTATACACACATTTAGCAATCGATATCGAAATGCTTCAAATCATTAGTTTAACATATTTGAGTTAATTAACCTGCTTTAACGTAACGAAGGTGATATTGATTGTACATACATTTTAGCAATCTATATCGAAATGCTTCAAATCATTAGTTTTAGATATTAATATCGAAATGCTTCAAATAACTGGTTTAACAAATTTAAGTTAATAAACCTTCTTTAACGATATGAAGTTTGTATATAGCCATGACGGCATAACGGCAGTGCATGTAGCAGAATTCCGTAATCTTATATTTAGGCAAAAAGTCGATTTTCTTGTATATACGCATTTAGCTATCGATATCGAAATGCTTCAAATCATTAGTTTGACATATTAAGTTAATAAACATTTTTTAGCTCACTGAAGTCTACATAAAGCCTTAACGGTATAACGGCAGTGCATTTAGAAGAATTCCGTAATGTTATAATTTTATATTTAGGTATAATGTCGATTTTCTTGTATTTACACGTTTAGCAATCGATATCGAAATGCTTCAAACCATTAGTTTAACATACTTAAAATAATTAACCTTCTTTAACGTATTGAAGGTGATATAAAGCTATGGCGGCATAACGACAGTACACGCGGAAGAATTTCGTAATCTTATATTTAGGTATAAAGTCGATTTTCTTGTATATACACATTTAACAATCGATATCAAAATGCTTCAAATAACTGGTTTAACATATTTAAGTTAATAAACCTCCTTTAGTGAACTGAAGTTGACATAAAGCCATAACGGCACTGCATTTGGAAGAATTACGTAGTCTTATATTTAGTCATAAAGTCGATTTTCTTGTATATACACATTTTGCAATCGATATCAAAATGCTTCAAATAACTGGTTTAGCATATTTAAGTTATTTAACCTTCTTTATCTTACTGAAGTTTACATAAAGCCATAATGACATAACGGCAGTATATGTGGCAGAATTCCGTAATCTTAAATTTAGGTATAAAGTCGATTTTGTTGTACATACACATTTAGCAATCGATATCGAAATGCTTCAAATCATTTGTTTAACATATTTAAGTTAATTAACCTTCTTTAACGTAACGAAGGTGATATAAAGCCATGGCGGCATAACGACAGTGCATTTAGAAAAATTCCGTTATCTTATATTTAGGTACAAAGTCGATTTTCTTGTACATACGCATTTAGCAATCGAAATGCTTCAAATCATTAGTTTAATATTTGAGTTAATTAACCTGCTTTAACGTAATGAAGGTGATATAAAGCCATGGCGGCATAACGACAGTGCATTTAGAAAAATTCCGTTATCTTATATTTAGGTATAAAATAGATTTTCTTGTACATACACATTTAGCAATCAATATCGAAATGCTTCAAATCATTAATTTAGCATATTTAAGTAAATTAATCTTCTTTAACGTTCTAAAATTTATATAAAGCCATAACGGCATAACGGCAGTGCATTTAGAAGAATTACGTAATCTTATATTTAGGTATAAAGTCGATTTTCTTGTATATACTCATTTGGCAAATCGATATCGAAATGCTTCAAATCATAAGTTTAATAAATTTAAGTTAATAAAGCTTCTTTAACGCACTGAAGTTAACATAAAGCCATGACGGCATAACGGTAGTGCATGTAGAAGAATTCCGTTATCTTATATTTAGGTATAAAGTCGTTTTTGTTGTATATACACATTTAGCAATCGATATCGAAATGCTCAAATCATTAATTTACTATATTTAAGTAAATTAACCTCCTTTAATGCACTGAAGTCTTCATAAAGCCTTAACGGTATAACTGCAGTGCATTAAGAAGAATTACGTAATATTATATTTAGGTATAAAGTCGATTTTCTTGTACATACACATTTAGCAATCGATATCGAAATGCTCAAATCATTAGTTTAACATATTTAAGTAAATTAACCTCCTTTAACGTACTGAAATTTATATAAAGCCATAACGGCATAACGGCAGTGCATTTAGAAGAATTACGTAATCTTATATTTAGGTATAAAGTCGTTTTTCTTGTATATACTCATTTAGCAAATCGATATCGAAATGCTTCAAATCATTAGTTTAATAAATTTAAGTTAATAAAGCTTCTTTCACTCACTGAAATTAACATAAAGCCATGACGGCATAACGGCAGTGCATGTAGAAGAATTCCGTAATCTTATATTTAGGTATAAAGTCGTTTTTGTTGTATATACACCTTTAGCAGTCGATATCGAAATGCTCAAATCATTAATTTACTATATTTAAGTAAATTAACCTCCTTTAATGCACTGAAGTCTTCATAAAGCCTTAACGGTATAACTGCAGTGCATTAAGAAGAATTACGTAATATTATATTTAGGTATAAAGTCGATTTTCTTGTACATACACATTTAGCAATCGACATCGACATGCTTCAAATCATTAGTTTAACATATTTAAGCAAATAAACCTTCTTTAACGCAATGAAGTCTTCAGAAAGCCTTAACGGTATAACTGCAGTGCATTCAGAAGAATTCTGTATTCTTATTTTTAGGTATAAAGTCGATTTTCTTGTATTTACATATTTATCAATCGATATCGAAATGCTTCAAATCATTAGTTTAACATATTCAAGTTAATTAACCCTCTCTGTCTTACTGAAGTCTACATAAAGCCTTAACGGCATAACGGCAGTGCATTTAGAAAAATTTCCCCTTAATCTCATATTTAGGTATAAATTTGATTTTCTTGTATGTACACATTTAGCAAGCGATATCGAAATGCTTTAAATCATTAGTTTAACATATTTAAGTTAATTAACCTTCTTTAACGTATTGAAGTTGATATAAAGCCAGGGCGGCATAACTGCAGTGCATTTAGAAGAAGTCCGTAGTCTTATATTTAGGTATAAAATCGGTTTTCTTGTATATACACATTTAGCAATCGATATCGAAATGCTTCAAATCATTAGTTTAACATATTTAAGTTAATTAACCTTCTTAAACATACTGAAGTTTTCATAAAGCCATAGCGGTATAACGGCAGTGCATTTGGATGAATTCCGTAATCTTATATTAAGGTAAAAAGTCGATTTCGTTGTATAGACACATTTAGCAATCGATATCGAAAGGTTTCAGCTCATAAGTTTAACATATTTAAGTTAATAAACCTTCTTTAACGATCTGAAGTTGGCATATACCCATGGCGGCATAACGGCAGTGCTTGTAGAAGAATTCCGTAATCTCATATTTAGGTATAAAGTCGATTTGCTTGTATATACACATTTAGCTATCGATATCGAAATGCTTCAAATCATTAGTTTAACATATAAAGATAATAAACGTTTTTTAGCTTACTGAAGTCTACATAAAGCCTTAACGGTATAACGCCAGTGCATTTAGAAGAATTCCGTAATGTTATAATGTTATTTTTAGGTATAAAGTCGATTTTCCTGTATTTACACTTTTAGAAATCGATATCGAAATGCTTCAAACCATTAGTTTAACACATTTAAAATAATTAACCTTCTTTAACGTATTGAAGGTGATATAAAACCTTGGCGGCATAACGGCAGTACATGTGGAAGAATTCCGTAGTCTCGTATTTAGGTTTAAAGTCGATTTTCTTTATATATATATTTCGCAATCGATATCGAAATGCTTCAGATAACTGGTTTAACATATTTAAGTTAATAAACCTTTTTTAACACACTGAAGTCTACATAAAGCCTTAACGGCATAACGGCAGTACATTTATAAGAATTCCGTTATCTTATATTAAGGTATAAATTCGATTTTCTTGTAAATACACATTTAGCAATCGATATCGAAATGCTTCAAATCATTAGTTTATCATATTAAGATAATAAACGTTCTTTAGCTTACTGAAGTCTACATAAAGCCTTAACGGTATAACGCCAGTGCATTTAGAAGAATTTCGTAATGTTATTTTTAGGTATAAAGTCGATTTTCCTGTATTTACACATTTAGCAATCGATATCGAAATGCTTCAAACCATTAGTTTAACATATTTAAAAAAATTAACCTTCTTTAACGTATTGAAGGTGATATAAAGCCATGGCGGCAGTGCATTTAGAAGAATTCCGTAAGCTTATATTTAGGTAAAAAGTCGATTTTGTTGTATATACACATTTAGCAATCGATATCGAAATGCTTCAAATCATTAGTTTAACATATTTAAGTTAATTATCCTTCTATAACATATTGAAGTTGATATAAAGCCATGGCGGCATAACGACAGTACATTTGGAAGAATTCCGTAATCATATATTTAGATATAAAGCCGAATTTGTTGTATATACGCATTTAGAAACCGATATCGAAATTCTTCAAATCATTAGTTTAACATATTTAAAATAATTAACCTTCTTTAACGTAATGAAAGTGATATAAAGCCATGGCGGCCTAACGACAGTGCATTTAGAAGAATTCCGTAATCTTATATTTAAGTATAAATTCGATTTTGTTGTATATACGCATTTAGCAATCGATATCGAAATGCCTCAAATCATTGGTTTAACATATTTAAAATAATTAACCTTCTTTATCGTATTGAAGGTGATATAAAGCCATGGCGGCATAACGGCAGTACATGTGGAAGAATTCCGTAATCTTATATTTAGGTTGAAAGTCGATTTTCCTTATATATATATTTCGCAATCGATATCGAAATGCTTCAATTAACTGGTTTAGCATATTTAGGTTAATTAACCTTCTTTATCTTTCTGAAGTTTACATAAAGCCATAACGGCATAACGGCAGTATATTTGGGTGAAATCCGTAAGTTTTATTTAGGTATAAAATCGATTTTCTTGTACATACACATTTAGTAATCGATATCGAAATGCTCAAATCATTAGCTTAACATATTAAAGTTAATAAAGTTTCTTAAGCGCACTGAAGTTAACATAAAGCCATGGCGGCATAACGGCAGTGTATGTAGAAGAGTTCCGTAATCTTATATTTAGGTATAAAATCGATTTTCTTGTACATGCGCATTTAGCAATCGATATCGAAATGCTCAAATCATTAGTTTAACATATTTAAGTAAATTAACCTCCTTTAACGTACTGAAATTTATATAAATCCATAACGGCATAACGGCAGCGCATTTAGAAGAATTACGTAATCATATATTTAGGTATAAAGTCGATTTTCTTGTACATATATACGCATTTAGCAATCGACATCGACATGCTTCAAATCATTAGTTTAACATATTTAAGCTAATAAACCTTCTTTAACGATCTGAAGTTGGCATATAGCCATGGCGGCATAACGGCAGTGAATGTAGAAGAATTCCGTAATCTCATATTTAGGTATAAAGTCGGTTTTCTTGTATATACACATTTAGTAATCGGTATCGAAATGCTTCAAATCACTAGTTTAACATATTTAAGTTAATTAACCTTCTTAAGCGTACTGAAGTTTACATAAAGCCATAACGGCATAACGGCAGTGCATGTAGAAGAATTCCGTTATCATATATTTAGGTATAAAGTCGATTTTCTTGTATATAGACATTTAGCAATCGATATCGAAATGCCTCAAATCATTAGTTTAACATATTTAAGTTAATTAACCCTCTTTATGTTACTGAAGTCTACAAACATCGTAACGGCATAACGGCAAAGCATTTAGAAGGATTACGTAATCTTATATTTAGGTAAAAAGTCGATTTTCCTTATATATATATTTCGCAATCGATATCGAAATGCTTCAGCTCATAAGTTTAACATATTTAAGTTAATATACCTTCTTTAACGATCTGAAGTTGGCATATAGCCATGGCGGCATAACGGCAGTGCATGTAGAAGAATTCCCTAATCTCATATTTAGGTATAAAGTCGATTTGCTTGTATATACACATTTAGCTATCGATATCGAAATGCTTCAAATCATTAGTTTAACATATTAAGATAATAAACGTTTTTTAGCTTACTGAAGTCTACATAAAGCCTTAACGGTATAACGCCAGTGCATTTAGAAGAATTCCGTAATGTTATAATATTATTTTTAGGTATAAAGTCGATTTTCCTGTATTTACACATTTAGCAATCGATATCGAAATGCCTCAAATCATTGGTTTAACATATTTAAAATAATTAACCTTCTTTAACGTATTGAAGGTGATATAAAGCCATGGCGGCATAACGGCAGTACATGTGGAAGAATTCCGTAATCTTATATTTAGGTTGAAAGTCGATTTTCCTTATATATATATTTCGCAATCGATATCGAAGTGCTTCAGATAACTGGTTTAATATATTTAAGTAAATAAACCTTCTTTAACGCACTGAAGTCTACATAAAGCCGTAACGGCATAACGGCAGTACATATATAAGAATTCCGTTATCTTATGTTAAGGTATAAATTCGATTTTCTTGTAAATACACATTTAGCAAGCGATATCGAAATGCTTCAAATCATTAGTTTAATATATTTAAGTTAATTAACCTTCTTTAACGTATTGAAGTTGATATAAAGCCATAACGGCAGTGCATTTGGAAGAATTCCGTAATCTTATATTTAGGTATAAAGTCGATTTTCTTGTATATACACATTTTGCAATCGATATCGAAATACTTCAAATAACTGGTTTAGCATATTTAAGTTAATTAACCTTCTTTATCTTACTGAAGTTTACATTAAGCCATAACGGCAGTGCATTTGGAAGAATTCCGTTATCTTATATTTAGGTCCTGTACAATGCACCAATTGCCAAGAGTATGGTCACACCAGGTCTTACTGCACACCTCGCTCAGTATGTGTAGCTTGTGGAGAGTTGCATGATTCTGCCACCTGCACGTCAAACAAAAAAGACCCAAATGCAAAAAAGTGTGGAAACTGCGGTGGAAACCACACAGCAAACTACAGAGGATGTCCAGTCTACAAGGAGCTAAAAAATCGGATCAACCCACGCGTAGTCTCCGAACGCAATCCTAATGCACCGAACGTTGTATCCTCCAATATGAATCCGCTGACAGCTCCATCAAAAACCGTCACGGGCGTATCGTTTGCAAACGTCCTAAAATCAGGCCTAGGAAAACCCCTAACTACTGCAACTAATGATTTGAAGCATTTCGATATCGATTGCTAAATATGTATATACAACAAAATCGACTTTATACCTAAATATAAGATTACGTAATTCTTTTAAATGCTTTGCCTATATGCCGCTAAGGGGTTTGTAGACTTCAGTAAGATAAAGAGGGTTAATTAACTTAAATATGTTAAACTAATGATTTGAGGCATTTCGATATCGATTGCTAAATGTCTATATACAAGAAAATCGACTTTATACCTAAATATATGATAACGGAATTCTTCTGAATGCACTGCCGTTATGCCATTAAGGCTTTTGTAGACTTCAGTAAGATAAAGAAGGTTAAATAGCTTAAATATGTTAAACTAATGATTTAAAGCATTTCGATATCGATTGCTGAATGTGTATATACAACAATATCGACTTTATGGTTTATGATTTGAGGCATTTTGATATCGATTGCTAAATGTGTATATACAAGAAAATCGACTTTATACCTAAATATATGATAACGGAATTCTTCTGAATGCACTGCCGTTATGCCGTTAAGCCGTTTGTGGACTTCAGTAAGATAAAGAGGGTTAATTAACTTAAATATGTTAAACTAATGATTTGAAGCATTTCGATATCGATTGCTAAATGAGTATATACAAGAAAATCGACTTTATACCTAAATATAAGATTACGTAATTCTTCTAAATGCTTTGCCGTTATGCCGTTAAGGCGTTTGTAGACTTCAGTAAGATAAAGAGGGTTAATTAACTTAAATATGTTAAACTAATGATTTGAGGCATTTCGATAACGATTGCTAAATGTGTATATACAAGAAAATCGACTTTATACCTAAATATATGATAACGGAATTCTTCTACATGCACTGCCGTTATGCCGTTAAGGCGTTTGTAGACTTCAGAAAGATAAAGGGGGTTAATTAACTTAAATATTTTAAACTAATGATTTGAGGCATTTCGATATCGATTGCTAAATGTGCATATACAAGAAAATCGACTTTATACCTAAATATAAGATTACGGATTTCTTCTACATGCACTGCCGTTATGCCGCCATGGCCTTGTGTTAACTTCAGTGCGTTAAAGTAGGTTTGTTAACTTAAATATGTTAAACTAATGATTTGAGGCATTTCGATATCGATTGCTAAATGCATATATACAAGAAAATCGACTTAATACCTAAATATAAGATTACGAAATGCTTCCAAATGCACTGCCGTTATACCGTTATGGCTTTATCATAACTTCAGTGCGTTAAAGAAGCTTTATTAAACCAGTTATTTGAAGCATTGCGATATCGATTGCTTAATGCATATATATAAGAAAATCGACTTTATACCTGAATATAAGATTACGGAATTCTTCCAAATGTACTGTGGTTATGCCGCCATGGCTTCATATCAACCCTTAATACGTTAAAGAAGGATAATTAACTTAAATATGTTAAACTAATGATTTGAAGCATTTCGATATCGATTGCTAAATGAGTATATACAAGAAAATCGACTTTATAGCTAAATATAAGATTACGTAATTCTTCTAAATGCTTTGCCGTTATGCCGTTAAGGCGTTTGTAGACTTCAGTAAGATAAAGAGGGTTAATTAACTTAAATATGTTAAACTAATGATTTGAGGCATTTCGATATCGATTGCTAAATGTGTATATACAAGAAAATCGAATTTATACCTAAATATAAGATTACGGAATTCTTCTAAATACACTGCCGTTATGCCGTTATGGCTTTATGTTAACTTCTGTTCGTTAAAGAAGGTTAATTAACTTAAATATGTTAAACCAATGATTTGAAGCATTTCGATATCGATTGCTAAATGTGCATATACAAAAAAATCGAATTTATACCTAAATAGAAGATTAGGGAATTCTTCTACATGCACTGCCGTTATGCCGCCATGGCTTTGTGTTAACTTCAGTGCGTTAAAGTAGGTTTGTTAACTTAAATATGTTAAATTAATGATTTGAAGCATTCCACTATCGATTGCTAAATGAGTATTTACAAGAAAATCGGATTTATACCTAAATATAAGATAACGGGATTCTTCTAAATGCACTGCCGTTATGCCGTTATGGCTTTATGTTAACTTCTGTTCGTTAAAGAAGGTTAATTAACTTAAGTATGTTAAACTAATGATTTGAAGCATTTCGATATCGATTTCTAAATGTGCATATACAAAAAAATCTAATTTATACCTAAATAGAAGTTTACGGAATTCTTCTACATGCACAGCCGTTATGCCGCCAAGGCTTTATGTTAACTTCAGTGCGTTATAGACAGTTTATTAACTTAAATATGTTAAACTAATGATTTGAAGCATTTCGATATCAATATCTAAATGTGTATATAAAAGAAAATCGACTTTATACCTAAATAAAAGATTACGGAATTCTTCTAAATGCACTGCCGTTATGCCGTTATGGCTTTAATTTAATTTCAGTTCCTTTAAGAAGGTTTATTAAATTAGATATGTTACACCAGTTATTTGAAGCATTTCGAAATCGATTGCTTAATGCATATATACAAGAAAATCGACTTTCTACCTAAATATAAGATTACGGAATTCTTCCAAATGTACTGTCGTAATGCCGCCATGGCTTTATATCACCTTCAATACGTTAAAGAAGGTTAATTAACTTAACTTGTTAAACTAATGATTTGAAGCATTTCGATATCGATTGCTAAATGTGTATATCCAAGAAAATCGAATTATACCTAAATATAAGATTACGGAATTCTTCCAAATGCACTGCCTTTATGCCGTTAAGGCTTTTGTAGACTTTAATCAGATAAAGAGGGTTAATTAACTTAACTATGTTAAACTAATGATTTGAAGCATTTCGATATCGATTGCTGAATGAGTATATACAAGAAAATCGACTTTATACCTAAATAAAAGATTACGGAATTATTCTAAATGCACTGCCGTTATGCCGCCATTGATTTATGCCAACTTCAGTTCGTTAAAGAAGGTTTATTAACCTAAATATGTTAAACTGATGATTTGAAGCATGTCGATAACGATAGCTAAATGAGTATGTACAAGAAAATCGACTTTATACCTAAATATAAGATTACGGAATTCTTCCAAATGCACTGCCGTTATGCCGTTAAAGCTTTTGTAGACTTTAATAAGATAAAGAGGGTTAATTAACTTAACTATGTTAAACTAATGATTTGAAGCATTTCGATATCGATTGCTGAATGAGTATATACAAGAAAATCGACTTTATACCTAAATAAAAGATTACGGAATTATTCTAAATGCACTGCCGTTATGCCGCCATTGATTTATGCCAACTTCAGTTCGTTAAAGAAGGTTTATTAACCTAAATATGTTAAACTGATGATTTGAAGCATGTCGATGACGATAGCTAAATGAGTATGTACAAGAAAATCGACTTTATACCTAAATATAAGATTACGGAATTCTTCCAAATGCACTGCCGTTATGCCGTTAAAGCTTTTGTAGACTTTAATAAGATAAAGAGGGTTAATTAACTTAACTATGTTAAACTAATGATTTGAAGCATTTCGATATCGATTGCTAAATATGTAAATACAAGAAAATCGACTTTACACCTAAATATAATATTACGGAATTCTCCTAAGTGCACTGCCGTTATACCGTTAAGGATTTGTGTAGACTTCAGTAAGCTAAAAAATATGTATTAACTTAATTATGTTAAAGTAATTATTTGAAGCATTTCGATATCGATTGCTTATTGTGTAAATTTAAGAAAATCGATTTTATACCTAAATATAATATTACTGAATTCTTCTACATGCACTGTCGTTATTTTGCCAGGACTTTATGCCAACTTCAGTACGTTAAAGAAGGTTTATTAACTAAAATATGTTAAACTAATGGGTTGAAGCATCTCGATATCGATTGCTAAATGTGTATATACAACAAAATCGACTTTATACCTAAACATATGATTACGGAATTCTTCCAAATGCGCTGCCGTTATACCGTTATGGCATTATGTGAAGTTCAGTAAGATAAAGAAGGTTAATTATTTGAAGCATTTCGATATCGATTGCTATATGAGTATATACAAGAAAATCGACTTTATACCTAAATATGAGATTTCGGAATTCTTTCAAATGTACTGTCGTTATGCCACCACGGCTTTATATCACCTTCAATACGTTAAGAAGATTAATTTGCTTAAATATGTTATACTAATGGTTTGAAGCATTTCGATATCGATTGCTAAATATGTAAATACAAGAAAATCGACTTTACACCTAAATATAAGATTACGGAATTCTCCTAAATGCACTGCCGTTATACCGTTAAGGATTTGTGTAGACTTCAGTAAGCTAAAAAAATTGTATTATCTTAATTATGTTAAAGTAATTATTTGAAGCATTTCGATATCGATTGCTTATTGTGTAAATTTAAGAAAATCGACTTTATACCTAAATATAATATTACGGAATTCTTCTACATGCACTGTCGTTATTTTGCCAGGACTTTATGCCAACTTCAGTACGTTAAAGAAGGTTTATTAACTAAAATATGTTAAACTAATGGGTTGAAGCATCTCGATATCGGTTGCTAAATGTGTATATACAACAAAATCGACTTTATACCTAAACATATGATTACGGAATTCTTCCAAATGCGCTGCCGTTATACTGTTATGGCATTATGTGAAGTTCAGTAAGATAAAGAAGGTTAATTAACTTAAATATGTTAAACTAATGATTTGAAGCATTTCGAAATCGATTGCTAAATATGTATTTACAAGAAAATCGACTTTATATCTAAATATATGATAACAGAATTCTTCTGAATGCACTGCCGTTATGCCGCCATGGCTTTATGTTAACTTCAGTGCGTTAAAGAAGCTTTATTTTCTTAAATATGTTAAACTACTGATTTAAGGCATTTCGATATCGATTGCTAAATGAGTATATACAAGAAAATCGACTTTATACCTAAATATGAGATTTCGGAATTCTTTCAAATGTACCGTCGTTAGGCCACCACGGCTTTATATCACCTTCAATACGTTAAGAAGATTAATTTGCTTAAATATGTTATACTAATGGTTTGAAGCATTTCGATATCGATTGCTAAATATGTAAATACAAGAAAATCAACTTTACACCTAAATATAATATTACGGAATTCTCCTAAGTGCACTGCCGTTATACCGTTAAGGATTTGTGTAGACTTCAGTAAGCTAAAAAAAGTGTATTAACTTAATTATGTTAAAGTAATTATTTGAAGCATTTCGATATCGATTGCTTATTGTGTAAATTTAAAAAAATCGATTTCATACCTAAATATAATATTACTGAATTCTTCTACATGCACTGTCGTTATTTTGCCAGGACTTTATGCCAACTTCAGTACGTTAAAGAAGGTCTATTAACTAAAATATGTTAAACTACTGATTTAAGGCATTTCGATATCGATTGCTAAATGAGTATATACAAGAAAATCGACTTTATATCTAAATATATGATAACAGAATTCTTCTGAATGCACTGCCGTTATGCCGTTAAGGCCTTTGTATACTTCAGTAAGATAAAGAGGGTTAATTAGCTTTAATATGTTAAACTAATGATTTGAAGCATTTCGATATCGATTGCTAAATGTGTATATACAAGAAAATCGACTTTATACCTAAATATAAGATAACGTAATTCTTCCAAAAGCACTGCCGTTATGCCGTTAAAGCTCTTGTAGACTTTAATAAGATAAAGAGGGTTAATTAACTTAAATATGTTAAACTAATGATTTGAGGCATTTCGACATCGATTGCTAGATATGTATATACAAGAAAATTGACTTTATTCCTAAATATAAGATTTCGGAATTCTTCCAAATGTACTGTCGTTATGCCGCCATGGCTTTATATCACCTTCAATACGTTAAGAAGATTAATTAACTTAAATATGTTAAACTAATGGTTTGCAGCATTTCGATGTCGATTGCTAAATTTGTATATAGAAGAAAATCGACTTTATACCAAAATATAAGATAACGGAGTTCTTCTCAATGCACTGCCGTTGTGCATTTATGGCTTTATGTTAACTTCAGTTCGTTAAAGAAGGTTTATTAACTTAAATATTTTAACCAGTTATTTGAAGCATTTCGATATGGATTGCTAAATGCATATATACAAGAAAATCGACTTTATACCTAAATATAAGATTACGGAATTCTCCTTAATGCACTGCCGTTATACCATTAAGGCTTTGTGTAGACTTCAGTAAAGTCGATTTTCTTGTATATACATATGCATTAAGCAATCGATATCGAAATGCTTCTGATAACTGGTCTAACATGTTTAAAATAATAAACCTTCTTTAACGAACTGAAGTTAACATAAAGCCAAAATTGCATAACGGCAGTGCATTTAGAAGAATTCCGTTATCATATACATATTTAGGTATAAATCGATTTTCTTATATATACACATTTAGCAATCGGTATCGAAATGCTTCAAATCATCAGTTTAACATAGTTAAGTTAATAAACCTTCTTTAACGAACTGAAGTTGGCATAAAGCCACGGGGGCATAACGGCAGTGCATTTAGAAGAATTCCGTAATCTTATATTTAGGTATAAAGTCGATTTTCTTGTATATCCACATTTAGCAATCGATATCGCAATGCTTCAAATCATAAGTTTTACATATTAAAGTCAATAAAGCTTCTTTAACGCACTGAAGTAAACATAAAGCCAATTCGGCATAACGGCAGTGCATGTAGAAGATTTCCGTAATCTTATATTTAGGTATAAATTCGATTTTCTTGTGTACACACATTTAGCAATCGATATCGAAATGCTTCAAATCATTAATTTAACATATTTAAGTTAATTAACCTTCTTTAACGTATTGAAGTTGGAATAAAGCCATGGCGGCATAACGGCAGTGCATTTAGGAGAATTCCGTAATATTATATTTAGGTATAAAGTCGAATGTTTGTATGTACACCTTTAGCATTCGATATCGAAATGCTTCAAATCATTAGTTTAACATATTTAATTTAATTAAACTTCTTTATCTTATTGAAGTTTACATAAAGCCATAATGGTATAACGGCAGTGCATTTGGAAGAATTCCGTAGTCTTATATTTAGGTATAAAGTCGATTTTTTTGTATATACACACCTAGCAATCGATATCGAGATGCTTTTACTCAATAGTTTATTATATTTAAGTTAATTAACAATCTTAATCTTACTTAAGTCTACAAAAGCCTTAACGGCATAACGGCAGTGCATTTGGAAGAATTCCGTAATATCATATTTAGGTATAGAATCGATTTTGTTGTGAATACACATTTAGCAATCGATTATCTTATATTTAGGTATAAAGTCGATTTTTTGTATATACACCCCTAGCAATCGATATCGAGATGCTTTAACTCAATAGTTTATTATATTTAAGTTAATTAACCTTCTTTATCTTACTTAAGTCTACAAAAGCCTTAACGGCATAACGGCAGTGCTTTTGGGAAGAATTCCGTAATATGATATTTAGGTATAAAATCGATTTTGTTGTTAATACACATTTAGCAATCGATATCGAAATGCTTCAAATCATTAGTTTAACATATTTAAGTTAATTAACCCTCTCTACCTTAATGAAGTCTACAAAAGCCTTAACGGCATAACGGCAGTGCATTTGGAAGAATTAAATAATATTATATTTAGGTATAAAGTCGATTTTATTGTATTTACTCATTTAGCAATCGATATCGAAATGCTTCAAATCATTAGTTTAACATATTTAAGTTAATTAACCTTCTTTAACGTATTGAAGTTGATATAAAGCCATGGCGGCATAACGACATTACATTTGGAAGAATTCCGTAATTTTATATTTAGGTATAAAGTCGATTTTCTTGTGTATACATATGCATTAACCAATCGATATCGAAATGCCTCAAATCATTAGTTTAACATATTTAAGTTAATTAACCCTTTTAATCTTACTGACGTCTACAAAAGCCTTAACGGCATAACGGCAGTGCATTTGGAAGAATTAATTAATATTATTTTTAGAAATAAAGTCGATTTTTTTGTATATACACATTTAGCAGTCGATATCGAAATGCCTCAAATCATTAGTTTAACATATTTATGTAAAT
>JAPZAG010000820.1:0-50341 GCA_027475135.1 Bactrocera correcta | reverse complement strand
TGGAAGAATTCCGTAATCTTATACTTAGGTATAAAGTCGATTTTCTTGTATATACTGATTTAGCAATCGATATCGAAATGCTTCAAATCATTAGTTTAACATATTTAAGTTAATTAACCTTCTTTATCTTACTGAAGTCTACAAACGCCTTAACGGCATAACGGCAAAGCATTTAGAAGAATTACGTAATCTAATATTTAGGTATAAAGTCGATTTTGTTGTATATACACATTTAGCAATCGATATCGAAATGCTTCAAATCATTAGTTTAACATATTAAAGTTTTTTAAACCCCTCTTTATCTTACTGAAGTCTACAAAAGACTTAGCGGCATAACGGCAGTGCATTCAGAAGAATTCCGTTATCATATATTTAGGTATAGAGTCGATTTTCTTGTATATACACATTTAGCAATCGATACCGAAATGCCTCAAATCATTAGTTTAACATATTTCAGTTAATTAACTTTCTTTATCTTACTGAAGTCTACAAACGCCTTAACGGCATAACGGCAAAGCATTAAGAAGAATTACGTTATCTTATATTTAGGTATAAAGTCGATTTTCTTGTATATGCTGATTAAGCAATCGATATCGAAATGCTTCAAATCATTAGTTTGACATATTTAAGTTAACAAACCTACTTTAACGCACTGAAGTTAACACAAAGCCATGGCGGCATAACGGCAGTGTATGTAGAAGAAATCCGTAATCTTATATTTAGGTATAAATTCGATTTTTTTGTATATACACATTTAGTAGTTGCATTATTCCGTTATCTTATATTTAGGTATAAAGTCGATTTTCTTGTATATACGCATTTAGCAATCGATATCGAAATGCTTAAAATCATTAGTTTAACATATTTAAGTTAATTAACCTTCTTTATCTTACTGAAGTTTACATAAGGCCGTAACGGTATAACGGCAGTGCATTTGGGAGAATTTCGTAATCTTATATTCAGGTATAAAGTCGATTTTGTTGTATATACACATTTAGCAATCGATATCGAAATGCTTCAAATCATTAGTTTAACATATTTAAGTTAATTAACCTTCTTTAACATATTGAAGTTGATATAAGGCCATGGCGGCATAACGACAGTACATTTGGAAGAATTCCGTAATCTTATATTTAGGCATAAAGTCGATTTTCTTGTATATATGCATTAAGCAATCGATTTCGAAATGTTTCAAATAACTTGTGTAACATATCTAAGTTAATAAACCTTCTTTAACGAACTGAAGTTAACATAAAGCCATAACGGCGGTGCATTTAGAAGAATTCCGTAAGCTTATATTTAGGTATAAAGTCGATTTTGTTGTATATACGCATTTAGCAATCGATATCAAAATGCTTCAAATCATTAGTTTGACATATTTAAGTTATTAAACATCCTTTATCGAACTGAAGTTGACATAAAGTCATAACGGCACTGCATTTGGAAGAATTCCGTAGTCTTATATGTAGGCATAAAGTCGATTTTCTTGTATATACACATTTAGCAATCGATATCGAAATGCCTCAAATCATTAGTTTAATATATTTAAGTTAATTAACCCCCTTTATCTTACTGAAGCCTACAAACGCCTTAACGGCATAACGGCAATGCATGTAGAAGAATTCCGTTATCATATATTTAGGTATAAAGTCGATTTTCTTGTATATACACATTTAGCAATCGATATGGAAATGCCTCAAATCATTAGTTTAACATATTTAAAGTAATTAACCTTCTTTAACATATTGAAGTTGATATAAAGCCATGGCGGCATAACGACAGTACATTTGGAAGAATTCCGTAATCTTATATTTAGGTATAAAGTCGATTTTCTTGTATATATGCATTAAGCAATGGATTTTGAAATGCCTCAAATAACTGGTGTAACATATCTAAGTTAATAAACCTTCTTTAACGAACTGAAGTTAAGATAAAGCCATAACGGCAGTGCATTTAGAAGAATTCCGTAAGCATATATTTAGGTATAAAATCGATTTTGTTGTATATACACATTTAGCAATCGATATCGAAATGCCTGAAATCATTAGTTTAACATATTTAAGTTACTGAAGTTCATTTAAAGATATGGCGGCATAACGACAGTGCATTTGGAAGAATTCCGTAATCTTATATTTAGGTATAAAGTCGATTTTCTTGTATATACTGATTTAGAAATCGATATCGAATTGCTTCAAATCATTAGTTTAACATAGTTAAGTTAATTAACCCTCTTTATCTTACTGAATTCTACAAACGGCTTAACGGCATAACGGCAAAGCATTTAGAAGAATTACGTAATCTTATATTTAGGTATAAAGTCGATTTTCTTGTATATACACATTTAGCAATCGATATCGAAATAATTCAAATCATTAGTTTAACATATTTAAGTTAATTAACCTTCTTTAACATATTGAAGTTGATATAAAGCCATGGCGGCATAACTACAGTACATTTGGAAGAATTCGGTAATCTTATATTTAGGTATAAAGTCGATTTTCTTGTATATATGCATTACGCAATCGATTTCGAAATGCTTCTAATAACTGGTGTAACATACCTAAGTTAATAAACCTTCTTTAACGAACTGAAGTTAACATAAGGCCATAACGGCATAACGGAAGTGCATTTAGAAGAATTCCGTAATCTTATATTTAGGTAGAAAGTCGATTTTCTTGTATATATGCATTAAGCGATCGATTTCGAAATGCTTCAAACGACTAGTGTAACATATCTAAGTTAATAAACCTTTTTAAACGAACTAAAGTTAACATAAAGCCATAACGGCATAACGGCAGTGCATTTGGAAGAATTCCGTAATCTTATATTTAGGTATAAAGTCGATTTTGTTGTGTATACACATTTAGCAATCGATATCGAAATGCCTCAAATCATTAGTTTAACATATTTAGGTTAATTAACCCCCTTTATCTTACTGAAGTCTACAAACGCCTTAACGGCATAACGGCAAATTATTTAGAAGAATTACGTAATCTTATATTTAGGTATAAAGTCGATTTTTCTGTATATACTCATTTAGCAATCGATATCGAAATGCTTCAAATCATTAGTTTATCATATTTAAGCTAATTAACCCTCTTTATCGTAAGTAAGTCTACAAAAGCCTTATCGGCGTAACGGCAGTGCTTGTAGAAGAAATCCGTAATCTTATATTTAGGTATAAAGTCGATTTTCTTTTATTTACACATTTAGCAATCGATATCGAAATGCCTCAAATCATTAGCTTAACATATTTAAGTTAATTAACCCTCTTTGTCTTACTGAAGTCTACAAAAGCCTTAGCGGCATAACGGCAGTGCATTCAGAAGAATTACATAATCTTATATTTAGGTATTAAGTCGATTTTGTTGTATATACACATTAGCAATCGATATCGAAATGCTTCAAATCATTAACATATTTAAGCTAATTAACCCTCTTTATCTTACTGAAGTTTACAAAAGCCTTAGCGGCATAACGGCAGTGCATTTAGAAGAAATCCGTAAGCTCATATTTAGGTATAAAGTCGATTTTGTTGTATATACGCATTTAGCAATCGATATCAAAATGCTTCAAATCATTAGTTTAACATATTTAAGCTAATTAACCCTCTTTATCTTACTGAATTTACAAAAGCCTTAGCGGCATAACGGCAGTGCATTCAGAAGAATTCCGTTATCATATATTTAGGTATAAAGTCGATTTTCTTGTATATACACATTTAGCAATCGATATCGAAATGCCTCAAATCATTAGTTTAACATATTTAAGTTAATTAACCCTCTTTATTTTACTGAAGTCTACAAACGGCTTAACGGCATAACGGCAAAGCATTAAGAAGAATTACATAATCATATATTTAGGTATAAAGTCGATTTTGTTGTATATACACATTTAGCAATCGATATCGAAATGCTTCAAATAATTAGTTTAACATATTTAAGCTAATTAACCCTCTTTATCTTACTGAAGTCTACAAAAGCCTTAGCGGCATAACAGCAGTGCATTCAGAAGAATTCCGTAATCTTATATCTAGGTATAAAGTCGATTTTCTTGTATATGCACATTTAGCAATCGATATCGAAATGCTTCAAATCATTAGTTTAACATATTTAAGTTAATTAACCCTCTTTATCTTACTGAAGTCTACAAACGGCTTAACGGCATAACGGAAAAGCATATAGAAGAATTACTTAATCTTATATTTAGGTATAAAGTCGATTTTCTTGTATATACTCATTTAGCAATCGATATCGAAATGCTTCACATCATTAGTTTAACATATTTAAGTTAATTAACCCTCTTTATCTTACTGAAGTCTACAAAAGCCTTAACGGCGTAACGGAAGTGCATTTGGAAGGATTCCGTAATCTTATATTTAGGTATAAAGTCGATTTTCTTGTATATATGCATTAAGCAATCGATTTCAAAATGCTTCAAATAACTGGAGTAACATATCTAAGTTAATAAACCTTCTTTAACGAACTGAAGTTAACATAAAGCCATAACGGCATAACGGCATAACGGCAGTGCATTTAGAAGAATTCCGTAAGCTTATATTTAGGTATAAAGTCGATTTTCTTGTATATACTCATTTAGCAATCGATATCGAAATGCTTCAAATCATTAGTTTAACATATTTAAGTTAATTAACCCTCTTTATCTTACTGAAGTCTACAAACGGCTTAACGGCATAACGGAAAAGCATATAGAAGAATTACTTAATCTTATATTTAGGTATAAAGTCGATTTTCTTGTATATACTCATTTAGCAATCGATATCGAAATGCTTCACATCATTAGTTTAACATATTTAAGTTAATTAACCCTCTTTATCTTACTGAAGTCTACAAAAGCCTTAACGGCGTAACGGAAGTGCATTTGGAAGGATTCCGTAATCTTATATTTAGGTATAAAGTCGATTTTCTTGTATATATGCATTAAGCAATCGATTTCAAAATGCTTCAAATAACTGGTGTAACATATCTAAGTTAATAAACCTTCTTTAACGAACTGAAGTTAACATAAAGCCATAACGGCATAACGGCATAACGGCAAAGCATTTAGAAGAATTCCGTATTCTTATATTTAGGTATAAAGTCGATTTTGTTGTGTATATGCATCAAGCAATCGATTTCGAAAATCTTCAAATCATTAGTTTAACATATTTACGTTAATAAAGCTTCTTTAACGCACTGAAGTTAACACAAAGCCATGGCGGCATAACGGCAGTTCATTTAGAAGAATTCCGTAATCTTATATTTAGGTATAAAGTCGATTTTCTTGTATATATACATTTAGCAATCGATATCGAAATGCCTCAAATCATTAGTTTAACATATTTAAGTTAATTAACCCCCTTTATCTTACTGAAGTCTACAAAAGCCTTAACGGCATAACGGCAGTGCATGTAGAAGAATTCCGTTATCATGTATTTAGGTATAAAGTAGATTTTCTTGTATATATGCATTAAGGTATAAAGTCGATTTTGTTGTATATACATATTTAGCAATCGATATCGAAATGCTTCAAATCATTAGTTTAACATATTTAAGTTAACTAACCCTCCTTATCTTACTGAAGTCTAAAAACGGCTTAACGGCATAACGGCAAAGCATTTAGAAGAATTACGTAATCTTATATTTAGGTATAAAGTCGATTTTGTTGTATATACACATTTAGCAATCGATATCGAAATTCTTCAAACCATTAGTTTAACATATTTAAGCTAATTAACCCTCTTTATGTTACTAAAGTCTACAAAAGCCTTAACGGCGTAACGACAGTGCATTTGGAAGAATTCCGTAATCTTATATTTAGGTATAAAGTCGGTATTCTTGTATATACTCTTTTAGCAATCGATATCGAAATGCTTTAAATCATTAGTTTAACATATTTAAGTTAATAAACTTTCTTTAACGAACTGAAGTTGGCATAAATCCATGGCGGCATAACGGCAGTGAATTTAAAATAATTCCGTAATCTTATATTTAGGTATAAAGTCGATTTTCTTGTATATACGCATTTAGCAATCGATATCGAAATGCTTTTAATCATTAGTTTAACATATTTAAGTTAATTAACCTTCTTTATCTTACTGAAGTTTACATAAAGCCATAACGGTATAACGGCAGTGCATTTGGGAGAATTTCGTAATCTTATATTTAGGTATAAAGTCGATTTTCTTGTATATACTCATTTAGCAATCGATATCGAAATGCTTCACATCATTAGTTTAACATATTTAAGTTAATTAACCCTCTTTATCTTACTGAAGTCTACAAAAGCCTTAACGGCGTAACGGAAGTGCATTTGGAAGGACTCCGTAATCTTATATTTAGGTATAAAGTCGATTTTCTTGTATATATGCATTAAGCAATCGATTTCAAAATGCTTCAAATAACTGGTGTAACATATCTAAGTTAATAAACCTTCTTTAACGAACTGAAGTTAACATAAAGCCATAACGGCATAACGGCAGTGCATTTAGAAGAATTCCGTAAGCTTATATTTAGGTATAAATTCGATTTTGTTGTATATACACATTTAGCAATCGATATCGAAATGCTTCAAATCATTAGTTTAACATATTTAAGTTAATTAACCTTTTTTAACGTATTGAAGTTGATACAAAGCCATGGTGGCATAACGACAGTACATTTGGAAGAATTCCGTGATCTTATATTTAGGTATAAAGTCGATTTTCTTGTATATAGGCATTAAGCAATCGATTTCGAAATGCTTCAAATAACTAGTGTAATATATCTAAGTTAACAAACCTACTTTAACGCACTGAAGTTAACACAAAGCCATGGCGTCATAACGGCAGTGCATGTAGAAGAAATCCGTAATCTTATATTTAGGTATAAATTCGATTTTTTTGTATATACACATTTAGCAATCGATATCTAAATGCTTCAAATCATTAGTTTAACATATTTAAGTTAATTAACCTTTTTTAACGTATTGAAGTTGATATAAAGCCATGGTGGCATAACGACAGTACATTTGGAAGAATTCCGTGATCTTATATTTAGGTATAAAGTCGATTTTCTTGTATATATACATTAAGCAAACGATATCGAAATGCTTCAAATAACTGGTTTAACATATTTAAGTTAATAAACCTTCTTTAACGCACTGAAGTTAACATAAAGTCATGGCGGCATAACGGCAGTGCATTTAGAAGAATTCCGTAAGCTTATATTTAGGTATAAAGTCGATTTTCTTGTATATATGCATTAAGCAATCGATTTCGAAATGCTTCAAATAACTAGTGTAACATATCTAAGTTAATAAACCTTCTTAAACGAACTGAAGTTAACATAAAGCCATAACGGCATAACGACAGTGCATTTAGAAGAATTCCGTATTCTTATATTTAGGTAGAAAGTCGATTTTCTTGTATATAGGCATTAAGCAATCGATTTCGAAATGCTTCAAATAACTAGTGTAACATATCTAAGTTAATAAACCTTCTTAAACGAACTGAAGTTAACATAAAACCATAACGGTATAACGGCAGTGCATTTGGAAGAATGACGTAATAGCAATCGATATCGAAATGCCTCAAATCATTAGTTTGACTTATTTAAGTTAACAAACCTACTTTAGACCGAAGTTAACACAAAGCCATGGCGGCATAACGGCAGTGCATGTAGAAGAATTCCGTAATCTTATATTTAGGTATAAAGTCGATTTTGTTGTGTATATGCATCAAGCAATCGATTTCGAAAATCTTTAAATCATTAGTTTAACATATTTACGTTAATAAAGCTTCTTTAACGCACTGAAGTTAACACAAAGCCATGGCGGCATAACGGCAGTTCATTTAGAAGAAATCCGTAATCTTATATTTAGGTATAAAGTCGATTTTCTTGTATATACACATTTAGCAATCGATATCGAAATACCTCAAATCATTAGTTTGACTTATTTAAGTTAACAAACCTACTTTAACGCACTGAAGTTAACATAAAGCCATAACGGCATAACGGCAGTGCATTTAGAAGAATTCCGTAATCTTATATTTAGGTATAAAGTCGATTTTGTTGTGTATATGCATCAAGCAATCGATTTCGAAAATCTTTGAATCATTAGTTTAACATATTTACGTTAATAAAGCTTCTTTAACGAACTGAAGTTAACATAAAGCCATAACGGCATAACGGCATAACGGCAGTGCATTTAGAAGAATTCCGTAAGCTTATATTTAGGTATAAAGTCGATTTTGTTGTATATACTCATTTAACAATCGATATCGAAATGCTTCAAATCATTAGTTTAACATATTTAAGTTAATTAACCCCCTTTATCTTACTGAAGTCTACAAACGCCTTAACGGCATAACGGCAGTGCATGTAGAAGAATTCCGTTATCATGTATTTAGGTATAAAGTCGATTTTCTTGTATATATGCATTAAGGTATAAAGTCGATTTTGTTGTATATACATATTTAGCAATCGATATCTAAATGCTTCAAATCATTAGTTTAACATATTTAAGTTAATTAACTTTTTTTAACGTATTGAAGTTGATGTAAAGCCATGTACATTTGGAAGAATTCCGTAATCTTTTAGTTAGGTATAAAATCGTTTTTCTTGTATATATGCATTAAGCAATCGATATCGAAATGCTTCAAATAACTGGTTTAACATATTTAATTTAATAAACCTTCTTTACCTAACTGAAGTTAACATAAAACCATAACGGTATAACGGCAGTGCATTTGGAAGAATTCCTTAGTCTTATATTTAGGTATTAAGTCGATTTTCTTGTATGTACACATTTAGCAATCGATATCGAGATGCCTCAAATCATTAGTTTAACATATTTAAGTTAATTAACCCCCTTTATCTTACTGAAGTCTACAAACGCCTTAACGGCATAATGGCAGTGCATGTAGAAGGATTCCGTTATCATATATTTAGGTATAAAGTCGATTTTCTTGTACATACACATTTAGCAATCGATATCGAAATGCTTCAAATCATTAGTTTAACATATTTAAGCTAATTAACCCTCTTTATCTTACTTAAGTCTACAAAAGCCTTAACTGCGTAACGGCAGTTCATTTGGAAAAATTCCGTAATCTTATATTTAGTTATAAAGTCGCTTTTCTTGTATAAATACATTAAGCAATCGATTTCGAAATGCTTCAAATAACTGGTGTTAAATAACTAAGTTAATAAACCTTCTTTAACGAACTGAAGTTAACATAAAGCCATAACGGCATAACGACAGTGCATTTAGAAGAATTCCGTAAGCTTATGTTTAGGTATAAAGTCGATTTTCTTGTACATACTGATTTAGCAATCGATATCGAAATACCTCAAATCATTAGTTTGACTTATTTAAGTTAACAAACCTACTTTAACGCACTGAAGTTAACACAAAGCCATGGCGACATAACAGCAGTGCATGTAGAAGAAATCCGTAATCTTATATTTAGGTATAAATTCGATTTTTTTGTATATACACATTTAGCAATCGATATCAAAATGTTTCAAATCATTAGTTTAACATATTTAAGTATATTAACCTTCTTTAACATATTGAAGTTCATATAAAGCCATGGCGGCATAACGGCAGTGCATTTGGAAGAATTCCGTAGTCTAATATTTAGGTATAAAGTCGATTTTCTTGTATATACACATTTAGCAATCGATATCGAAATACCTCAAATCATTAGTTTGACTTATTTAAGTTAACAAACCTACTTTAACGCACTGAAGTTAACACAAAGCCCTGGCGGCATAACGGCAGTGCATGTAGAAGAATTCCGTTATCATATATTTAGGTATAAAGTCGATTTTCTTGTATATAACAATCGATATCGAAATGCCTCAAATCATTAGTGTAATATATTTAAGTTAATTAACCCTCTCTATCTTATTGAAGTCTACAAACGCCTTAACGGCATAACGGCAAAGCATTTAGAAGAATTCCGTAATCTTATATTTAGGTATAAAGTCCATTTTCTTGTAAATACTCATTTAACAATCGAAATCAAAATGCTTCAAATCATTAGTTTAACATATTTAAGTTAACAAACCTACTTTAACGCACTTAAGTTAACACAAAGCCATGGCGGCATAACGGCAGTGCATGTAGAAGAATTCAGTTATCATATACATATTTAGGTATAAAGTCGATTTTCTTGTATATACTCATTTAGCAATCGATATCGGAATGCCTCAAATAACTAGTGTAACACATCTAAGTTAATAAACCTTCCTAAACGAACTGAAGTTAACATAAAGCCATAACGGCATAACGGCAGTGCATTTAGAAGAATTCCGTTAACTTATATTTAGGTAGAAAGTCGATTTTCTTGTATATATGCATTAAGCAATCGATTTCGAAATGCTTCAAATAACAAGTGTAACACATATAAGTAAATAAACCTTCTTAAACGAACTGAAGTTAACATAAAGCCATAACGGCATAACGGCAAAGCATTTAGAAGAATTACGTAATCTTATATTTAGGTATAAAGTCGATTTTGTTGTATATACACATTTAGCAATCGATTTCGAAATGCTTCAAATCATTAGTTTAACATATTTAAGTTAATTAACCTCCTTTATCTTACTGAAGTCTACAAACGCCTTAACGGCATAACGGCAGTGCATGTAGAAGAATTCCGTATTCTTATATTTAGGTAGAAATCGATTTTCTTGTATATATGCATTAAGCAATCGATTTCGAAATGCTTCAAATAACAAGTGTAACACATCTAAGTAAATAAACCTTCTTAAACGAACTGAAGTTAACATAAAGCCATAACGGCATAACAGCAAAGCATTTAGAAGAATTACGTAATCTTATATTTAGGTATAAAGTCGATTTTGTTGTATATACACATTTAGCAATCGATTTCGAAATGCTTCAAATCATTAGTTTAACATATTTAAGTTAATTAACCTCCTTTATCTTACTGAAGTCTACAAATGCCTTAACGGCATAACGGCAGTGCATTGAGAAGAACACCGTTATCTTATATTTAGGTATAAAGTCGATTTTCTTCTATATACACATTTAGCAATCGATATCGAAATGCTTCGAATCATTAGTTTAACATATTTGAGTTAATAAACCTTCTTTAACGAACTGAAGTTGGCATAAAGCCATGGCGGCATAACGGCAGTGCATTTAGAAGAATTCCGTAATCTTTTATTTAGGTATAAAGTCAAATTTTTTGTATGTACACATTTAGAAATTCGATATCGAAATGCTTCAAATCATTATTTTAAAACATAATTAAGTTAATTAACCTTCTTTACCTGACTGAAGACTACAAAAACCTTAACGGCATAACGGCAGTGCATTTAGAAGAACTATTAATCTTATATTTAGGTATAAAGTCAATTTTCTTGTATATACGCATTTAGCAATCGATATCGAAATGCTTCAAATCTTTATTTTAACACATTTAAGTTAATAAAGCTTCTTTAACGAACTGAAGTTACCATAAAGCCATGGAGGCAAAACCCGGCAGTGCATGTGGAAGAATTCCGTAATCGTATGTTTAGGTATAAATTCGATTTTCTTGTATTACATATTTAGCAATCGATATCGAAATGCTTCAAATCATTAGTTTAACATATTTAAGTTAATTAACCTTCTTTAACGTATTGAAGTTATCATAAAGCCATGGCGGCATAACGACAGTGCATTTGGAAGAATTTCGTAATCTTATATTTAGGTATTAAATCGATTTTCTTGTATTTACACATTTAGCAATCGATATCGAAATGCTTCAAATCATTAGTGTAACATATTTAAGTTAATAAACCTTCTTTAACGAATGAAGTTGGCATAAAGCCATGGCGGCATAACGGCAGTGCATTAAGAAGAACTCCGTTATCTTATATTTAGGTATAAAGTCGATTTTCTTGTATATACTCATTTAGCAAGCGATATCGAAATGCTTCAAGTCATTAGTTTAACATATTTGAGTTAATAAAACTGCTTTAACGAACAGAAGTTGGCATAAAGCCATGGCGGCATAACGGCAGTGCATTTAGAAGAATTAGGTAATCTTATATCGTATAAAGTCGATTTTTTTGTATATACTCATTTAGCAAACGATATCGAAATGCTTCAAATCATTATTTTAACACATTTAAGTTAATAAAGCTTCTTTAACGAACTGAAGTTACCATAAAGCCATGGCGGCATAACCGCAGTGCATGTGGAAGAATTCCGTAATCTTATGTTTAGGTATAAATTCGATTTTCTTGTATTTACATATTTAGCAATCGATATCGAAATGCTTCAAATCATTAGTTTAACATATTTAAGTTAATAACACTTCTTTAACGAACTGAAGTTGATATAAAGCCATTTCGGCATAACGACAGTACATTTGGAAGAATTCCGTTATCTTATATTTAGGTATAAAGTCGATTTTCTTGTATATATACATTTCGCAATCGATATCGAAATGCTTCAAATCATTAGTTTAACATATTTAAGTTAATAAACCTCCTTTAGCTAACTGAAGTTGAGATAGAGCCATAACGGCAGTGCATTTGGAAGAATTCCGTAGACTTATATTTAGGTATAAAGTCGATTTTCTTGTATATACATATTTTGCAATCGATATCGAAATGCTTCAAATAACTGGTTTAACATATTTAAGTTAATTAACCTTCTTTATCTTACTGAAGTCTACAAAAGCCTTAACGGCATAACGGCAGTGCATTTAGAAGAATTAGTTAATATTATATTTAGGTATAAAGTCAATTTTCTTGTATATACTCATTTAGCAATCGATATCGAAATGCTTCAAATCATTAGTTTAACATATTTAAGTTAATAAACTGTCTTTAACGCACTGAAGTTAACTTAAAGCCATGTCGGCATAACGGCAGTGCATATAGAAGAATTCCGTAACTTTATATTTAGGTATAAAGTCGATTTTCTTGTACATACACATTTAGCAATCGATATCGAAATGCTTCAAATCATTAGTTTAACATATTTAGGTTAATTAACCTAATTTAACGTATCGAAGGTGATATAAAGCCTTGGCGGCATAGCGACAGTACATTTCGGAGAATTCTGTAATCTTATATATAGGTATAAATTCGATTTTCTTGTATATATGCATTTAGCAATCGATATCGAAATGCTTCAAATAACTGGTTTAACATATTTAAGTTAATAAACCTTCTTTAACGAACAGAAGTTCACATAAGGCCACAACGGCATAACGGCAGTGCATTTAGAAGACTTCCGTAATCTTATATTCAGGAATAAAGTCGATTTTCTTGTATATACACATTTAGCAATTGATATCGAAATGCTTCAAATCATTAGTTTAACATATTTAAGTTAATTAACCCTTTTAATCTTACTGAAATCTACAAAAGCCTTAACGGCATAACGGCAGTGCATTTAGAAGAATTACCTAATCTTGTATTTAGGTATAAAGTCGATTTTCTTGTACATACTCATTTAGCAATCGATATCGAAATGCTTCAAATCAAAAGCTTAACATATTTAAGTAAATAAAGCTTCTCTAACGCACTGAAGTTAACATAAAGCCATGGCGGCAAAACGGCAGTGCATTTAGAAGAATTCCGTTATCTTATATTTAGGTATAAAGTCGATTTTCTTGTATATACACATTAAGCAATCGATATCAAATTGCTTTAAATCATTAGCTTTACATAATTAAGTTAATTAACCTTGTTTATCTTACTGAAGTTCACATAATGCCATAACGGTACAACGGCAGCGCATTTGGAAGAATTCCGTAATCTTATATTTAGGTATAAAATCGATTTTGTTGTATATATACAATTAGCAATCGATATCGATATGCTCCAAATCATTAGTTTAATATGTTTAAGTTAATTAACCTTCTTTATCTTACTGAAGTTCACATAATGCCATAACGGCATAACGAGAGTGCAGGTAGAAGAATTCCGTAATCTTATATTTAGGTGTAAAGTCGATTTTCTTGTATATACACATTAAGCAATCAATATCAAAATGCTTCAAATCATTAGTTTAACATAATTAAGTTAATTAATCTTCTTTAACGCACTGAAGTTCACATAATACCATAATGGTATAACGGTAGCGTTCCGTAATCTTATATTTAGGTATAAAGTCGATTTTGTTGTATATACAAATTAGCAATCGATATCGAGATGCTTCAATCCACTAGTTTAACATATTTAAGTTAATAAACCTTCTTTAACGAACTGAAGTTGGCATAAAGCCATGGCGGCATAACGACAAAGCATGTAGAAGAATTCCATAATCTTGTATTTATGTAAGAAGTCGATTTTCTTGTATATACACATTTAGCAATCGATATCAAAATGCTTCAAATCATTAGTCTAACATATTTAAGTTAATTAATCTTCTTTAACGCACTGAAGTTCACATAATACCATAATGGTATAACGGTAGCGTTCCGTAATCTTATATTCATTAGTTTAACATATTTAGTATAACTCTTTAGCACTGAAGTTAATAGAGCATAACGGCAGTGCATTTGGAAGAATTCCGTAGACTTATATTTAGGTATAAAGTCGATTTTCTTGTATATACATATTTTGCAATCGATATCGAAATGCTTCAAATAACTGGTTTAACATATTTAAGTTAATTAACCTTCTTTATCTTACTGAAGTCTACAAAAGCCTTAACGGCATAACGGCAGTGCATTTAGAAGAATTAGTTAATATTATATTTAGGTATAAAGTCAATTTTCTTGTATATACTCATTTAGCAATCGATATCGAAATGCTTCAAATCATTAGTTTAACATATTTAAGTTAATAAACTGTCTTTAACGCACTGAAGTTAACTTAAAGCCATGTCGGCATAACGGCAGTGCATATAGAAGAATTCCGTAACTTTATATTTAGGTATAAAGTCGATTTTCTTGTACATACACATTTAGCAATCGATATCGAAATGCTTCAAATCATTAGTTTAACATATTTAGGTTAATTAACCTAATTTAACGTATCGAAGGTGATATAAAGCCTTGGCGGCATAGCGACAGTACATTTCGGAGAATTCTGTAATCTTATATATAGGTATAAATTCGATTTTCTTGTATATATGCATTTAGCAATCGATATCGAAATGCTTCAAATAACTGGTTTAACATATTTAAGTTAATAAACCTTCTTTAACGAACAGAAGTTCACATAAGGCCACAACGGCATAACGGCAGTGCATTTAAAGACTTCCGTAATCTTATATTCAGGAATAAAGTCGATTTTCTTGTATATACACATTTAGCAATTGATATCGAAATGCTTCAAATCATTAGTTTAACATATTTAAGTTAATTAACCCTTTTAATCTTACTGAAATCTACAAAAGCCTTAACGGCATAACGGCAGTGCATTTAGAAGAATTACCTAATCTTGTATTTAGGTATAAAGTCGATTTTCTTGTACATACTCATTTAGCAATCGATATCGAAATGCTTCAAATCAAAAGCTTAACATATTTAAGTAAATAAAGCTTCTCTAACGCACTGAAGTTAACATAAAGCCATGGCGGCAAAACGGCAGTGCATTTAGAAGAATTCCGTTATCTTATATTTAGGTATAAAGTCGATTTTCTTGTATATACACATTAAGCAATCGATATCAAATTGCTTTAAATCATTAGCTTTACATAATTAAGTTAATTAACCTTGTTTATCTTACTGAAGTTCACATAATGCCATAACGGTACAACGGCAGCGCATTTGGAAGAATTCCGTAATCTTATATTTAGGTATAAAATCGATTTTGTTGTATATATACAATTAGCAATCGATATCCATATGCTCCAAATCATTAGTTTAATATGTTTAAGTTAATTAACCTTCTTTATCTTACTGAAGTTCACATAATGCCATAACGGCATAACGAGAGTGCAGGTAGAAGAATTCCGTAATCTTATATTTAGGTGTAAAGTCGATTTTCTTGTATATACACATTAAGCAATCAATATCAAAATGCTTCAAATCATTAGTTTAACATAATTAAGTTAATTAATCTTCTTTAACGCACTGAAGTTCACATAATACCATAATGGTATAACGGTAGCGTTCCGTAATCTTATATTTAGGTATAAAGTCGATTTTGTTGTATATACAAATTAGCAATCGATATCGAGATGCTTCAATCCACTAGTTTAACATATTTAAGTTAATAAACCTTCTTTAACGAACTGAAGTTGGCATAAAGCCATGGCGGCATAACGACAAAGCATGTAGAAGAATTCCATAATCTTGTATTTATGTAAGAAGTCGATTTTCTTGTATATACACATTTAGCAATCGATATCAAAATGCTTCAAATCATTAGTCTAACATATTTAAGTTAATTAATCTTCTTTAACGCACTGAAGTTCACATAATACCATAATGGTATAACGGTAGCGTTCCGTAATCTTATATTTAGGTATAAAGTCGATTTTGTTGTATATACAAATTAGCAATCGATATCGAGATGCTTCAATCCACTAGTTTAACATATTAAAGTTAATAAACCTTCATTAACGAACTGAAGTTAGCATAAAGCCATGGCGGCATAACGACTGTACATTTGGAAGAATTCCGTTATCTTATATTTAGGTATAAAGTCGATTTTCTTGTATATATACATTTAGCAATCGATAACGAAATGTTTCAAATAACTGGTTTAACATATTTAAGTTAATTAACCTTCTTTATCTTACTGAAGTTTACATAAAGCCATAACGGTATAACGGCAGTGCATTTAGAAGAATTCCGTAAACTTATATTTAGGTATAAATTCGATTTTCTTGTATTTACTCATTAAGCAATCGATATCGAAATGCTTCAAACCATTAGTTTAACATATTTAAGTTAATAAACCTTCTTTAACGAACTGATGTTGGCATAAAGCCATGGCGGCATAAAGGCAGTGCATTTAGAAGAATTCCGTAATCTTATATTTAGGTAAAAAGTCGATATTCTTGTATATACACATTTAGCAATCGATATCAAAATGCTTCAAGTCATTAGTTTAACATATTTAAGTAAATAAACCTTCTTTAACGAACTGAAGTTGGCATAAAGCCATGGCGGCATAACGGCAGTGCATGTAGAAGAATTCCGTTATCTTATATTTAGGTATAAAGTCGATTTTCTTGTATATATACATTTAGCAATCGATAACGAAATGCTTCAATTAACTGGTTTAACATATTTTAGTTAATTAACCTTCTTTATATTACTGAAGTTTACATAAAGCCATAACGGTATAACGGCAGTGCATTTAGAAGAACTCCGTAATCTTATATTTAGGTATAAAGTCGATTTTCTTGTATTTACTTATTAAGCAATCGATATCGAAATGCTTCAAACCATTAGTTTAACATATTTAAGTTAATAAACCTTCTTTAACGAACTGATGTTGGCACAAAGCCATGGCGGCATAAAGGCAGTGCATTTAGAAGAATTCCGTTATCTTATATTTAGGTAAAAAGTCGATTTTCTTGTATATACACATTTAGCAATCGATATCAAAATGCTTCAAATCATTAGTTTAACATATTTAAGTAAATAAACCTTCTTTAACGCACTGAAGTTAACATAAAGCCATAACGGTATAACGGCAGTGCCTGTGGAAGAATTCCGTAATCTTATGTTTAGGTATAAATTCGATTTTCTTGTATATACACATTTAGAAAGCGATATCGAAATGCTTCAAATCATTGGTTAAACATATTTAAGTTAATAAACCTTCTTTAACGTATTGAAGTCTATATAAAGCCATTTCGGCATAACGACAGTACATTTGGAAGAATTCCGTAGTCTTATATTTAGGTATAGAGTCTATTTTCCTGTATATTTGCATTAACCAATCGATATCGAAATGCTTCAAATAACTGCTTTAACATATTTAAGTAATAAACCTTCTTTAACGAACTGAAGTTGATATAAAGCCAGTTCGGCATAACGACAGTACATTTGGAAGAATTCCGTAGTCTTATATTTAGGTATAAAGTTTATTTTCTTGTATATATGCATTAACCAATCGATATCGAAATGCTTCAAATAACTGGTTTAACATATTTAAGTTAATTAACCTTCTTTATCTTACTGAAGTTTACTTAAAGCCATAACGGCATAACGGCAGTGCATTTAGAAGAATTAATTAATATTATGTTTAGGTATAAAGTCGATTTTCTTGTATATACTCATTCAGCAATCGATATCGAAATGCTTCAAATCATTAGTTTAACATATTTAAGTTAATTAAGCTTCTTTAACGCACTGAAGTTAACATAAAGCCATGGCGGCATAACGGCAGTGCATGTAGAAGAATTCCGTAATTTTATATTTAGGTATAAAGTCGATTTTGTTGTATATACTCATTTAGCAATCGATATCGAAATGCTTCAAATCATTAGCTTAACATATTTAAGTTAATTAACCTTCTTTAACGTATCGAAAGGTGATATAATGTCATGGCGGCATAACGACAGTACATTTGGAAGAATTCCGTAATCTTATATTTAGGTATAAAATCGATTTTCTTGTATATATGCATTTAGCAATCGATATCGAGATGCTTCAACCCATTAGTTTAACATATTTAAGTTAATAAACCTTCTTTAACGTTGGCATAAAGCCATGGCGGCATAACGACAGTGCATGTAGAAGAATTCCATAATCTTATATTTATATGTAAAGTCGATTTTTTTGTATTTACATATTTCGCAATCGATATCGAAATGCTTCAATTAACTGGTTTAACATATTTAAGTGAATAAACCTTCTTTATCTTACTGAAGTTTACATAAAGCCATAACGGTATAACGGCAATGCATTTAGAAGAATTCCGTAATCTTATATTTAGGTATAAAGTCGATTTTCTTGTATATACACATTTAGCAATCGATATCAAAATGCTTCAAATCATTAGTTTAACATAATTAGGTTAATTAACCTTCTTTATCTTACTGAAGTTCACATAATGCCATAACGGTATAACGGCAGCGCATTTGGAAGAATTCCGTAATCTTATATTTAGGTGTAAAGTCGATTTTCTTGTATTTATATATTTAACAATCGATATCGAAATGCTTCAAACCATTAATTTAACATATTTAAGTTAATAAACCTTCTTTAACGAACTGAAGTTGGCATAAAGCCATGGCGGCATAACGGCAGTGCATTTAGAAGAATTCCGTAATCTTATATTTAGGTATAAATTCGATTTTCTTGTGTACATACATTTAGCAATCGATATCGAAATGCTTCAAATCATTAATTTAACATATTTAAGTTAATTAACCTTCTTTAACGTATTGAAGTTGGCATAAAGCCATGGCGGCATAACGGCAGTGCATTTAGAAGAAATCCGTAATCTTATATTTAGGTATAAAGTCGAATTTTGGTATATACACATTTAGCATTCGATATCGAAATGCTTCAAATCATTAGTTTAACATATTTAAGTTAATTAACCTTCTTTAACGCACTGAAGTTAATATAAAGCCATAACGGTATAACGGCAGTGCCTGTGGAAGAATTCCGTAATCTTATATTTAGGTATAAATTCGATTTTCTTGTATATACACATTTAGAAAGCGATATCAAAATGCTTCAAATCATTAGTTTAACATATTTAAGTAAATAAACCTTCTTTAACGCACTGAAGTTAACATAAAGCCATAACGGTATAACGGCAGTGGCTGTGGAAGAATTCCGTAATCTTATGTTTAGGTATAAATTCGATTTTCTTGTATATACACATTTAGAAAGCGATATCGAAATGCTTCAAATCATTGGTTTAACATATTTAAGTTAATAAACCTTCTTTAACGTATTGAAGTTGATATAAAGCCATTTCGGCATAACGACAGTACATTTGGAAGAATTCCGTAGTCTTATATATAGGTATAAAGTCTATTTTCCTGTATATTTGCATTAACCAATCGATATCGAAATGCTTCAAATAACTGCTTTAACATATTTAAGTAATTAACCTTCTTTAACGAACTGAAGTTGATATAAAGCCATTTCGGCATAACGACAGTACATTTGGAAGAACTCCGTAGTCTTATATTTAGGTATAAAGTTTATTTTCTTGTATATATGCATTAACCAATCGATATCGAAATGCTTCAAATAACTGGTTTAACATATTTAAGTTAATTAACCTTCTTTATCTTACTGAAGTTTACTTAAAGCCATAACGGTATAACGGCAGTGCATTTAGAAGAATTCCGTTATCTTATATTTAGGTATAAAATCGATTTTGTTGTATATACACATTTAGCAATCGGTATCGAGATGCTTCAACCCATTAGTTTAACATGCTTTAGTTAATAAACCTTCTTTAACGAACTGAATTTGGCATAAAGCCAAGGCGGCATAACGACAGTGCATGTAGGAGAATTCCGTAATGTAATATTTAGGTGTAAAGTCGATTTTCTTGTATATACACATTTAGCAATTGATATCGAAATGCTTCAAATCATTAGTTTAACATATTTAAGTTAATTAACCCTTTTAATCTTACTGAAATCTACAAAAGCCTTAACGGCATAACGGCAGTGCATTTAGAAGAATTACCTAATCTTGTATTTAGGTATAAAGTCGATTTTCTTGTACATACTCATTTAGCAATCGATATCGAAATGCTTCAAATCAAAAGCTTAACATATTTAAGTAAATAAAGCTTCTCTAACGCACTGAAGTTAACATAAAGCCATGGCGGCAAAACGGCAGTGCATTTAGAAGAATTCCGTTATCTTATATTTAGGTATAAAGTCGATTTTCTTGTATATACACATTAAGCAATCGATATCAAATTGCTTTAAATCATTAGCTTTACATAATTAAGTTAATTAACCTTGTTTATCTTACTGAAGTTCACATAATGCCATAACGGTACAACGGCAGCGCATTTGGAAGAATTCCGTAATCTTATATTTAGGTATAAAATCGATTTTGTTGTATATATACAATTAGCAATCGATATCGATATGCTCCAAATCATTAGTTTAATATGTTTAAGTTAATTAACCTTCTTTATCTTACTGAAGTTCACATAATGCCATAACGGCATAACGAGAGTGCAGGTAGAAGAATTCCGTAATCTTATATTTAGGTGTAAAGTCGATTTTCTTGTATATACACATTAAGCAATCAATATCAAAATGCTTCAAATCATTAGTTTAACATAATTAAGTTAATTAATCTTCTTTAACGCACTGAAGTTCACATAATACCATAATGGTATAACGGTAGCGTTCCGTAATCTTATATTTAGGTATAAAGTCGATTTTGTTGTATATACAAATTAGCAATCGATATCGAGATGCTTCAATCCACTAGTTTAACATATTTAAGTTAATAAACCTTCTTTAACGAACTGAAGTTGGCATAAAGCCATGGCGGCATAACGACAAAGCATGTAGAAGAATTCCATAATCTTGTATTTATGTAAGAAGTCGATTTTCTTGTATATACACATTTAGCAATCGATATCAAAATGCTTCAAATCATTAGTCTAACATATTTAAGTTAATTAATCTTCTTTAACGCACTGAAGTTCACATAATACCATAATGGTATAACGGTAGCGTTCCGTAATCTTATATTTAGGTATAAAGTCGATTTTGTTGTATATACAAATTAGCAATCGATATCGAGATGCTTCAATCCACTAGTTTAACATATTTAAGTTAATAAACCTTCTTTAACGAACTGAAGTTAGCATAAAGCCATGGCGGCATAACGACTGTACATTTGGAAGAATTCCGTTATCTTATATTTAGGTATAAAGTCGATTTTCTTGTATATATACATTTAGCAATCGATAACGAAATGTTTCAAATAACTGGTTTAACATATTTAAGTTAATTAACCTTCTTTATCTTACTGAAGTTTACATAAAGCCATAACGGTATAACGGCAGTGCATTTAGAAGAATTCCGTAAACTTATATTTAGGTATAAATTCGATTTTCTTGTATTTACTCATTAAGCAATCGATATCGAAATGCTTCAAACCATTAGTTTAACATATTTAAGTTAATAAACCTTCTTTAACGAACTGATGTTGGCATAAAGCCATGGCGGCATAAAGGCAGTGCATTTAGAAGAATTCCGTAATCTTATATTTAGGTAAAAAGTCGATATTCTTGTATATACACATTTAGCAATCGATATCAAAATGCTTCAAGTCATTAGTTTAACATATTTAAGTAAATAAACCTTCTTTAACGAACTGAAGTTGGCATAAAGCCATGGCGGCATAACGGCAGTGCATGTAGAAGAATTCCGTTATCTTATATTTAGGTATAAAGTCGATTTTCTTGTATATATACATTTAGCAATCGATAACGAAATGCTTCAATTAACTGGTTTAACATATTTAAGTTAATTAACCTTCTTTATATTACTGAAGTTTACATAAAGCCATAACGGTATAACGGCAGTGCATTTAGAAGAACTCCGTAATCTTATATTTAGGTATAAAGTCGATTTTCTTGTATTTACTTATTAAGCAATCGATATCGAAATGCTTCAAACCATTAGTTTAACATATTTAAGTTAATAAACCTTCTTTAACGAACTGATGTTGGCACAAAGCCATGGCGGCATAAAGGCAGTGCATTTAGAAGAATTCCGTTATCTTATATTTAGGTAAAAAGTCGATTTTCTTGTATATACACATTTAGCAATCGATATCAAAATGCTTCAAATCATTAGTTTAACATATTTAAGTAAATAAACCTTCTTTAACGCACTGAAGTTAACATAAAGCCATAACGGTATAACGGCAGTGCCTGTGGAAGAATTCCGTAATCTTATGTTTAGGTATAAATTCGATTTTCTTGTATATACACATTTAGAAAGCGATATCGAAATGCTTCAAATCATTGGTTAAACATATTTAAGTTAATAAACCTTCTTTAACGTATTGAAGTCTATATAAAGCCATTTCGGCATAACGACAGTACATTTGGAAGAATTCCGTAGTCTTATATTTAGGTATAGAGTCTATTTTCCTGTATATTTGCATTAACCAATCGATATCGAAATGCTTCAAATAACTGCTTTAACATATTTAAGTAATAAACCTTCTTTAACGAACTGAAGTTGATATAAAGCCATTTCGGCATAACGACAGTACATTTGGAAGAATTCCGTAGTCTTATATTTAGGTATAAAGTTTATTTTCTTGTATATATGCATTAACCAATCGATATCGAAATGCTTCAAATAACTGGTTTAACATATTTAAGTTAATTAACCTTCTTTATCTTACTGAAGTTTACTTAAAGCCATAACGGCATAACGGCAGTGCATTTAGAAGAATTAATTAATATTATGTTTAGGTATAAAGTCGATTTTCTTGTATATACTCATTCAGCAATCGATATCGAAATGCTTCAAATCATTAGTTTAACATATTTAAGTTAATTAAGCTTCTTTAACGCACTGAAGTTAACATAAAGCCATGGCGGCATAACGGCAGTGCATGTAGAAGAATTCCGTAATTTTATATTTAGGTATAAAGTCGATTTTGTTGTATATACTCATTTAGCAATCGATATCGAAATGCTTCAAATCATTAGCTTAACATATTTAAGTTAATTAACCTTCTTTAACGTATCGAAAGGTGATATAATGTCATGGCGGCATAACGACAGTACATTTGGAAGAATTCCGTAATCTTATATTTAGGTATAAAATCGATTTTCTTGTATATATGCATTTAGCAATCGATATCGAGATGCTTCAACCCATTAGTTTAACATATTTAAGTTAATAAACCTTCTTTAACGTTGGCATAAAGCCATGGCGGCATAACGACAGTGCATGTAGAAGAATTCCATAATCTTATATTTATATGTAAAGTCGATTTTTTTGTATTTACATATTTCGCAATCGATATCGAAATGCTTCAATTAACTGGTTTAACATATTTAAGTGAATAAACCTTCTTTATCTTACTGAAGTTTACATAAAGCCATAACGGTATAACGGCAATGCATTTAGAAGAATTCCGTAATCTTATATTTAGGTATAAAGTCGATTTTCTTGTATATACACATTTAGCAATCGATATCAAAATGCTTCAAATCATTAGTTTAACATAATTAGGTTAATTAACCTTCTTTATCTTACTGAAGTTCACATAATGCCATAACGGTATAACGGCAGCGCATTTGGAAGAATTCCGTAATCTTATATTTAGGTGTAAAGTCGATTTTCTTGTATTTATATATTTAACAATCGATATCGAAATGCTTCAAACCATTAATTTAACATATTTAAGTTAATAAACCTTCTTTAACGAACTGAAGTTGGCATAAAGCCATGGCGGCATAACGGCAGTGCATTTAGAAGAATTCCGTAATCTTATATTTAGGTATAAATTCGATTTTCTTGTGTACATACATTTAGCAATCGATATCGAAATGCTTCAAATCATTAATTTAACATATTTAAGTTAATTAACCTTCTTTAACGTATTGAAGTTGGCATAAAGCCATGGCGGCATAACGGCAGTGCATTTAGAAGAAATCCGTAATCTTATATTTAGGTATAAAGTCGAATTTTGGTATATACACATTTAGCATTCGATATCGAAATGCTTCAAATCATTAGTTTAACATATTTAAGTTAATTAACCTTCTTTAACGCACTGAAGTTAATATAAAGCCATAACGGTATAACGGCAGTGCCTGTGGAAGAATTCCGTAATCTTATATTTAGGTATAAATTCGATTTTCTTGTATATACACATTTAGAAAGCGATATCAAAATGCTTCAAATCATTAGTTTAACATATTTAAGTAAATAAACCTTCTTTAACGCACTGAAGTTAACATAAAGCCATAACGGTATAACGGCAGTGGCTGTGGAAGAATTCCGTAATCTTATGTTTAGGTATAAATTCGATTTTCTTGTATATACACATTTAGAAAGCGATATCGAAATGCTTCAAATCATTGGTTTAACATATTTAAGTTAATAAACCTTCTTTAACGTATTGAAGTTGATATAAAGCCATTTCGGCATAACGACAGTACATTTGGAAGAATTCCGTAGTCTTATATATAGGTATAAAGTCTATTTTCCTGTATATTTGCATTAACCAATCGATATCGAAATGCTTCAAATAACTGCTTTAACATATTTAAGTAATTAACCTTCTTTAACGAACTGAAGTTGATATAAAGCCATTTCGGCATAACGACAGTACATTTGGAAGAACTCCGTAGTCTTATATTTAGGTATAAAGTTTATTTTCTTGTATATATGCATTAACCAATCGATATCGAAATGCTTCAAATAACTGGTTTAACATATTTAAGTTAATTAACCTTCTTTATCTTACTGAAGTTTACTTAAAGCCATAACGGTATAACGGCAGTGCATTTAGAAGAATTCCGTTATCTTATATTTAGGTATAAAATCGATTTTGTTGTATATACACATTTAGCAATCGGTATCGAGATGCTTCAACCCATTAGTTTAACATGCTTTAGTTAATAAACCTTCTTTAACGAACTGAATTTGGCATAAAGCCAAGGCGGCATAACGACAGTGCATGTAGGAGAATTCCGTAATGTAATATTTAGGTGTAAAGTCGATTTTCTTGTATTTGCATATTTAGCAATCGATATCGAAATGCTTCAAACCATTAGTTTAACATATTTAAGTTAATTAAGCTTCTTTAACGCACTGAAGCTAACATAAAGCCATTGCGGCATAACGGCAGTGCATGTAGAAGATTTCCGTATTCTTATATTTAGGTAGAAAGTCGATTTTCTTGTATATACACATTTAGCAATCGATATCAAAATGCCTCAGATCATTAGTTTAACATATTTAAGTGAATAAACCTTCTTTATCTTACTGAAGTTTACATAAAGCCATAACGGTATAACGGCAGTGCATTTAGAAGAATTCCGTTATCTTATATTTAGGTGTAAAGTCGATTTTCTTGTATATACATATTTTGCAATCGATATCGAAATGCTTCAAACCATTAGTTTAACATATTTAAGTTAATAAACCTTCTTTAACGAACTGAAGTTGGCATAAAGCCATGTCGGCATAACGGCAGTGCATTTAGAAGAATTGGTAATCTTATATTTAGGTAGAAAGTCGATTTTCTTGTATATACACATTTAGCAATCGATATCAAAATGCCTCAGATCATTAGTTTAACATATTTAAGTAAATAAACCTTCTTTAACGAACAGAAGTTCACATAAGGCCACAACGGCATAACGGCAGTGCATTTAGAAGACTTCCGTAATCTTATATTCAGGAATAAAGTCGATTTTCTTGTATATACACATTTAGCAATTGATATCGAAATGCTTCAAATCATTAGTTTAACATATTTAAGTTAATTAACCCTTTTAATCTTACTGAAATCTACAAAAGCCTTAACGGCATAACGGCCGTGCATTTAGAAGAATTACCTAGTCTTGTATTTAGGTATAAAGGCGATTTTCTTGTACATACATACTCATTTAGCAATCGATATCGAAATGCTTCAATCCACTAGTTTAACATATTTAAGTTAATAAACCTTCTTTAACGAACTGAAGTTGGCATAAAGCCATGGCGGCATAACGACAGTGCATGTTGAAGAATTCCGTTATCTCATATTTAGGTATAAATTCACTTTTCTTGTGTATACACATTTAGCAGTCGATATCGAAATGCTTCAAATCATTAGTTTAACATATTTAAGTAAATTAACCTTCTTTAACGTATTGAAGTTGATATAAAGCCATGGCGGCATAACGACAGTACATTTGGAAGAATTCCGTAATCTTATATTTAGGTATTAAATCGATTTTCTTGTATTTACACATTTAGCAATCGATATCGAAATGCTTCAAATCATTAGTTTAACATATTTAAGTTAATAAACCTTCTTCAACGAAGATAAGTTGCCATAAAGCCATGGCGGCATAACGGCAGTGCATGTAGAAGAATTCCATAATCTTATATTTAGGTGTAAAGTCGATTTCTTGTATTGACATGTTTAGCAATCGATATCGAAATGCTTCAAACCATTAGTTTAACATATTTAAGTTACTTGAGCTTCTTTAACGCACTGAAGTTAACATAAAGCCATGGCGTCATAACGGCAGTGCATGTAGAAGAATTCCGTAATCTTATATTTAGGTAAAAAGTCGATTTTCTTGTATATACACATTTAGCAATCGATATCAAAATGCTTTAAATCATTAGCTTAACATAGTTAAGTTAATTAACCTTCTTTATCTTACTGAAGTCTACAAAAGCCTTAACGGCATAACGGCAGTGCATTTAGAAGAATTAGTTAATCTTATATTTAGGTATAAAGTCGATTTTCTTGTATATACACATTTAGCAATCGATATCGAAATGCTTCAAATCATTAGTTTAACATATTAAAGTTAATTAACCTTCTTTAATCTTACTGAAGTTACATAAAGCCATAACGGTATAACGGCAGTGCATTTAGAAGAATTCCGTAATCTTATATTTAGGTATAAAGTCGATTTTCTTGTATATACTCATTAGCAATCGATATCGAAATGCTTCAAACCAATAGTTTAACATATTTAAGTTAATAAACCTTCTTTAACGAACTGAAGTTGGCATAAAGCCATGGCGGCATAACGGCAGTGCATTTAGAAGAATTCCGTAATCTTATATTTAGGTAAAAGTCGATTTTCTTGTATATACACATTTAGCAATCGATATCAAAATGCTTCAAATCATTAGTTTAACATATTTAAGTTAATTAACCTTCTTTAACGACTGAAGTTCACATAATAGCCATAACGGTATAACGGCAGGCATTGAAGAATTCCGTAATCTTATATTTAGGTATAAAGTCGATTTTGTTGTATATATACATTTAGCAATCGATATCGAATGCTTCAATCACTAGTTTAACATATTTAAGTTAATTAACCTTCTTTATATTACTGAAGTTACATAAAGCCATAACGGCATAACGACAGTGCATTTAGAAGAATTCCGTAATCTTATATTTAGGTATAAAGTCGATTTTCTTGTATTATACATTAAGCAATCGATATCGAAATGCTTCAAATCATTAGTTTAACATATTAAGTTAATTAACCTTCTTTAACGACTGAAGTTACATAAAGCCATAACGGTATAACGGCAGTGCATTTAGAAGAATTCCGTAATCTTATATTTAGGTATAAAGTCGATTTTCTTGTATATACACATTAGCAATCGATATCGAAATGCTTCAAACCATTAGTTTAACATATTTAAGTTAATAAACCTTCTTTAACGAACTGAAGTTGGCATAAAGCCATTCGGCATAACGGCAGTGCATGTAGAAGAATTCCGTAATCTTATATTTAGGTAAAAGTCGATTTTCTTGTATACACATTTAGCAATCGATATCAAAATGCTTCAAATCATTAGTTTAACATATTTAGTAATAAACTTCTTTAACGACTGAAGTTGCATAAAGCCATAAGCGTATGTAGAGTTCCGTAATCTTATATTTAGGTATAAAGTCGATTCTTGTTATATACATTTAGCAATCGATATCGAAATGCTTCAATCCACTAGTTTAACATATTTAAGTTAATTAACCTTCTTTATAACTAAGTTACATAAAGCCATGCGGCATAACGATGCATTTGAAGAATTCCGTATCTTATATTTAGGTATAAAGTCGATTTTCTTGTATATACATTTAGCAATCGATACGAAATGTTCAAATAAGTTTAACATATTTAAGTTAATAACCTTCTTTAACACTGAAGTTACATAAAGCCATACGGATAACGGCAGTGCATTTAGAAGAATTCCGTAATCTTATATTTAGGTATAAAGTCGATTTTCTTGTATTTACACATTTAGCAATCGATATCGAAATGCTTCAAACCATTAGTTTAACATATTTAAGTTAATAAACCTTCTTTAACGAACTGAAGTTGGCATAAAGCCATGGCGGCATAACGGCAGTGCATTTAGAAGAATTCCGTAATCTTATATTTAGGTATAAAGTCGATTTTCTTGTATATACACATTTAGCAATCGATATCGAAATGCTTCAATCATTAGTTTAACATATTTAAGTTAATTAACCTTCTTTAACACTGAAGTTGCATAAAGCCATGCGGATAACGGCAGTGCATTAGAAGAATTCCGTAATCTTATATTTAGGTATAAAGTCGATTTTCTTGTATATATACATTTAGCAATCGATATCGAAATGCTTCAAATCATTGTTTAACATATTTAAGTTAATTAACCTTCTTTATATTACTGAAGTTACATAAAGCCATAACGGCATAACGGCAGTGCATTTAGAAGAATTCCGTAATCTTATATTTAGGTATAAAGTCGATTTTCTTGTATATACTATTTAGCAATCGATATCGAAATGCTTCAAATCATTAGTTTAACATATTTAAGTTAATTAACCTTCTTTAACGACTGAAGTTGGCATAAAGCCATGGCGGCATAACGGCAGTGCATTTAGAAGAATTCCGTAATCTTATATTTAGGTATAAAGTCGAATTTTGGTATATACACATTTAGCATTCGATATCGAAATGCTTCAAATCATTAGTTTAACATATTTAAGTTAATTAACCTTCTTTAACGCACTGAAGTTAACATAAAGCCATGGCGGCATAACGGCAGTGCATGTAGAAGAATTCCGTAATTTTATGTTTAGGTATAAAGTCGATTTTGTTGTATATACTCATTTAGCAATCGATATCGAAATGCTTCAAATCATTAGCTTAACATATTTAAGTTAATTAACCTTCTTTAACGTATCGAAAGGTGATATAATGTCATGGCGGCATAACGACAGTACATTTGAAGAATTCCATAATCTTATATTTAGATGTAAAGTCGATTTTTTTGTACTTACATATTTCGCAATCGATATCGAAATGCTTCAATTAACTGGTTTAACATATTTAAGTGAATAAACCTTCTTTATCTTACTGAAGTTTACATAAAGCCATAACGGTATAACGGCAATGCATTTAGAAGAATTCCGTAATCTTATATTTAGGTATAAAGTCGATTTTCTTGTATATACACATTTAGCAATCGATATCAAAATGCTTCAAATCATTAGTTTAACATAATTAGGTTAATTAACCTTCTTTATCTTACTGAAGTTCACATAATGCCATAACGGTATAACGGCAGCGCATTTGGAAGAATTCCGTAATCTTATATTTAGGTGTAAAGTCGATTTTCTTGTATTTATATATTTAACAATCGATATCGAAATGCTTCAAACCATTAATTTAACATATTTAAGTTAATAAACCTTCTTTAACGAACTGAAGTTGGCATAAAGCCATGGCGGCATAACGGCAGTGCATTTAGAAGAATTCCGTAATCTTATATTTAGGTATAAATTCGATTTTCTTGTGTACATACATTTAGCAATCGATATCGAAATGCTTCAAATCATTAATTTAACATATTTAAGTTAATTAACCTTCTTTAACGTATTGAAGTTGGCATAAAGCCATGGCGGCATAACGGCAGTGCATTTAGAAGAATTCCGTAATCTTATATTTAGGTATAAAGTCGAATTTTGGTATATACACATTTAGCATTCGATATCGAAATGCTTCAAATCATTAGTTTAACATATTTAAGTTAATTAACCTTCTTTAACGGACTGAAGTTAACATAAAGCCATAACGGTATAACGGCAGTGCCTGTGGAAGAATTCCGTAATCTTATATTTAGGTATAAATTCGATTTTCTTGTATATACACATTTAGAAAGCGATATCAAAATGCTTCAAATCATTAGTTTAACATATTTAAGTAAATAAACCTTCTTTAACGCACTGAAGTTAACATAAAGCCATAACGGTATAACGGCAGTGGCTGTGGAAGAATTCCGTAATCTTATGTTTAGGTATAAATTCGATTTTCTTGTATATACACATTTAGAAAGCGATATCGAAATGCTTCAAATCATTGGTTTAACATATTTAAGTTAATAAACCTTCTTTAACGTATTGAAGTTGATATAAAGCCATTTCGGCATAACGACAGTACATTTGGAAGAATTCCGTAGTCTTATATATAGGTATAAAGTCTATTTTCCTGTATATTTGCATTAACCAATCGATATCGAAATGCTTCAAATAACTGCTTTAACATATTTAAGTAATTAACCTTCTTTAACGAACTGAAGTTGATATAAAGCCATTTCGGCATAACGACAGTACATTTGGAAGAACTCCGTAGTCTTATATTTAGGTATAAAGTTTATTTTCTTGTATATATGCATTAACCAATCGATATCGAAATGCTTCAAATAACTGGTTTAACATATTTAAGTTAATTAACCTTCTTTATCTTACTGAAGTTTACTTAAAGCCATAACGGTATAACGGCAGTGCATTTAGAAGAATTCCGTTATCTTATATTTAGGTATAAATTCGATTTTGTTGTATATACACATTTAGCAATCGGTATCGAGATGCTTCAACCCATTAGTTTAACATGCTTTAGTTAATAAACCTTCTTTAACGAACTGAATTTGGCATAAAGCCAAGGCGGCATAACGACAGTGCATGTAGGAGAATTCCGTAATGTAATATTTAGGTGTAAAGTCGATTTTCTTGTATTTGCATATTTAGCAATCGATATCGAAATGCTTCAAACCATTAGTTTAACATATTTAAGTTAATTAAGCTTCTTTAACGCACTGAAGCTAACATAAAGCCATTGCGGCATAACGGCAGTGCATGTAGAAGATTTCCGTATTCTTATATTTAGGTAGAAAGTCGATTTTCTTGTATATACACATTTAGCAATCGATATCAAAATGCCTCAGATCATTAGTTTAACATATTTAAGTTAATTAACCTTCTTTATCTTACTGAAGTTTACTTAAAGCCATAACGGTATAACGGCAGTGCATTTAGAAGAATTCCGTTATCTTATATTTAGGTGTAAAGTCGATTTTCTTGTATATACATATTTTGCAATCGATATCGAAATGCTTCAAACCATTAGTTTAACATATTTAAGTTAATAAACCTTCTTTAACGAACTGAAGTTGGCATAAAGCCATGTCGGCATAACGGCAGTGCATTTAGAAGAATTGGTAATCTTATATTTAGGTAAAAAGTCGATTTTCTTGTATATACACATTTAGCAATCGATATTAAAATGCTTCAAATCATTGGTTTAACATATTTAAGTTAATTAACCCTCTCTATCTCAATGAAGTCTACAAAAGCCTTAACGGCATAACGGCAGTGCATTTAGAAGAATTAATTAATACTATGTTTAGGTATAAAGTCGATTTTCTTGTATATACTCATTTAGCAATCGATATCGAAATGCTTCAAATCATTAGTTTAACATATTTAAGTTAATTAAGCTTCTTTAACGCACTGAAGTTAACATAAAGCCATGGCGGCATAACGGCAGTGCATGTAGAAGAATTCCGTAATTTTATATTTAGGTATAAAGTCGATTTTGTTGTATATACTCATTTAGCAATCGATATCGAAATGCGTCAAATCATTAGTTTAACATATTTAAGTTAATTAACCTTCTTTAACGCATCGAAGGTGATATAATGTCATGGCGGCATAACGACAGTACATTTGGAAGAATTCCGTAATCTTATATTTAGGTATAAAGTCGATTTTCTTGTATATACTCATTTAGCAATCGATATCGAAATGCTTCAAAACATTAATTTAACATATTTAAGTTAATTAACCTTCTTTAACGTATTGAAGTTGGCATAAAGCCATGGCGGCATAACGGCAGTGCATTTAGAAGAATTCCTTAATCTTATATTTAGGTATAAAGTCGAATTTTGGTATATACACATTTAGCATTCGATATCGAAATGCTTCAAATCATTAGTTTAACATATTTAAGTTAATTAACCTTTTTTATCTTATTGAAGTTTACATAAAGCCATAACGGTATAACGGCAGCGCATTTGGAAGAATTTCGTAGTCTTATATTTAGGTATAAAGTCGATTTTGTGTTATATATATATATAATAGTTTAGTATATATATAATAGTTTAACATATTTAAGTTAATTAACCCTCTCTATCTTAATGAAGTCTATAAAAGCCTTAACGGCATAACGGCAGTGCATTAAGAAGAATTAATTAATATTATATTTAGGTATAAAGTCGATTTTCTTGTATATACTCATTAAGCAATCGATATCGAAATGCTTCAAATCGTTAGTTTAACATATTTAAGTTAATTAAGCTTCTTTAACGCACTGAAGTTAACATAAAGCCATGGCGGCATAACGGCAGTGCATGTAGAAGAATTCCTTAATTTTATATTTAGGTATGAAGTCGATTTTGTTGTACATACTCATTTAGCAATCGATATCGAAATACTTCAAATCATTAGTTTAACTTATTTAAGTTAATTAACCTTCTGTAACGTATAGAAGGTGATATAATGTCATGGCGGCATAACGACAGTACATTTGGAAGAATTCCGTAATCTTATATTTAGGTATAAAGTCGATTTTCTTGTATATACACATTTAACTATCGATATCGAATTGCTTCAAATCATTAGTTTAACATATTTAAGTTAATAAACCTTCTTTAACGAACTGTAGTTGGCATAAAGCCATGGCGGCATAACGACAGTGCACGTAGAAGAATTCCGTAATCTTATGTTTAGGTGAAAAGTCGGTTTTCTTGTATTTACATATTTAGCAATCGATATCGAAATACTTCAAATCATTAATTTAACATATTTAAGTTAATTAACCTTCTGTAACGTATAGAAGGTGATATAATGTCATGGCGGCATAACGACAGTACATTTGGAAGAATTCCGTAATCTTATATTTAGGTATAAAGTCGATTTTCTTGTATATACACATTTAACTATCGATATCGAATTGCTTCAACCCATTAGTTTAACATATTTAAGTTAATAAACCTTCTTTAACGAACTGAAGTTGGCATAAAGCCATGGCGGCATAACGACAGTGCATTTAGAAGAATTCCATAATCTTATATTTAGGTGTAAAGTCGATTTTCTTCTATTAACATATTTAGCAATCGATATCGAAATGCTTCAAACCATTAGTTTAACATATTTAAGTTAATTAACCTTCTTTATCTAACTGAAGTTTGCATAAAGCCATAACGGTATAACGGCAGTGCATTTGGAAGAATTCCGTAATCTTATATTTAGGTATAAAATCGATTTTGTAGTATATACACATTTAGCAATCGATATCGAAATGCTTCAACCCATTAGTTTAACATATTTTAGTTAACAAACCTTCTTTAACGAACTGAAGTTGGCATAAAGCCATGGCGGCATAACGACAGTGCACGTAGAAGAATTCCGTAATCTTATGTTTATGTGAAAAGTCGGTTTTCTTGTATTTACATATTTAGCAATCGATATCAAAATGCTTCAGATCATTAGTTTAACATAATTAGGTTAATTAACCTTCTTTATCTTACTGAAGTTCACATAATGTCATAACGGTGTAACGGCAGCGCATTTGGAAGAATTCCGTCATTTTATATTTAGGTGTAAAGCCGATTTTCTTGTATTTACATATTTAACAATCGATATCGAAATGCTTCAAACCATTAGTTTAACATATTTAAGTTAATAAACCTTCTTTAACGAACTGAAGTTGGCATAAAGCCATGGCGGCATAACGACAGTGCACGTAGAAGAATTCCGTAATCTTATGTTTAGGTGTAAAGTCGGTTTTCTTGTATATACACTTTTAGCTATCGATATCGAAATGCTTCAAATCATTCGTTTAACATATTTATGTTAATAAACCTTCTTTATCTTACTGAAGTTCACATAATGCCATGACAGTATAACGGCAGCGCATTTGGAAGCATTCCGTCATCTTATATTTAGGTGTAAAGCCGATTTTCTTGTATTTACACATTTAGCAATCGATATCGAAATGCTTCAAATCATTAGTTTAACATATTTAAGTTAATTAAGCTTCTTTAACGCACTGAAGTTAACATAAAGCCATGGCGGCATAACGGCAGTGCATGTAGAAGAATCCCGTAATTTTATATTTAGGTATAAAGTCGATTTTCCTGTATATACACATTTAGCAATCGATATCGAAATGTTTCAAATCATTTGTTTAACATATTTAAGTTAATAAACCTTCTTTAATGAACTGAAGTTGGCATAAAGCCATGGCGGCATAACGGCAGTGCATTTAGAAGAATTCCGTTATCTTATATTTAGATATAAAGTCGATTTTCTTGTATATACTCATTTAGCAATCGATATCGAAATGCTTCCAATCATTAGTTTAATATATTTAAGTTAATAAGCCTTCTTTAACGAACTGAAGTTAACATAAAGCCACAACGGCATAAGGGCAGTGCATTTAGAAGAATTCCGTTATCTTATATTTAGGTATAAATTCGATTTTTTTTGGAATACACATTTAGCAATCGATATCGAAATTCTTCAAATCATTAGTTTAACATATTTAAGTTAATTAACCTTCTTTAACGAACTAAAGTTAGCATAAAGCCATAGCGGCATAACGGCAGTGCATTTAGAAGAATTCCGTAATCTTATATTTAGGTATAAAGTCGAATTTTTGTATATACACATTTAGCATTCGATATCGAAATGCCTCAAATCATTAGTTTAGAATATTTAAGTTCATTAACCTTCTTTATCTTATTGAAGTTTACAGAAAGCCATAACGGTATAACGGCAGCGCATTTGGAAGTATTCCGTTATCTTTTATTTAGGTATAAAGTCGATTTTGTTGTATATATACACCTAGCAATCGATATCGAGATGCTTCAACTCAATAGTTTAACATATTTAAGATAATTAACCATCTTTATCTTACTTAAGTCTACAAAAGCCTTAACGGCATAACGGCAGTGCATTTAGAAGAACTCCGTTATCTTATATTTAGGTATAAAGTCGATTTTCTTGTATATACACATTTAGCTATCGATATCGAAATGCTTCAAATCATTAGTTTAACATATTTAAGTTAATTAACCTTCTTTAACGTATCGAAGGTGATATAATGTCATGGCGGCATAACGACAGTACATTTGGAAGAATTCCGTAATCTTATATTTAGGTATAAAGTCGATTTTCTTCTATATATGCATTTAGCAATCGATATCGAAATGCTTCAAATAACTGGTTTAAAATATTTAAGTTAATAAACCTTCTTTAACGAACAGAAGTTAACATAAAGCTAAACGGCATAACGGCAGGCATTGGAAGAATTCCGTATCTTATATTTAGGTATGAAGTCGCTTTTCTTGCATATACACATTTAGCAATTGATATCGAAATGCTTCAAATCATTAGTTTAACATATTTAAGTAATAAACCTTCTTTAACGAACTGAAGTTGGCATAAAGCCATGGCGGCACAACGACAGTGCACGTAGAAGAATTCCGTAATCTTATGTTTAGTTGTAAAGTCGGTTTTCTTGTATTTACATATTTAGCAATCGATATCAAAATGCTTCAAATAATTAGTTTAACATAATTAGGTTAATTAACCTTCTATATCTTACCGAAGTTCACATAATGCCATGACGGTATAACGGCAGCGCATTTGGAAGAATTCCGTCATCTTATATTTAGGTGTAAAGCCGATTTTCTTGTTTTTACATATTTAACAATCGATATCGAAATGCTTCAAACCATTAGTTTAACATATTTAAGTTAATAAACCTTCTTTAACGAACTGAAGTTGGCATAAAGCCATGGCGGCACAACGACAGTGCACGTAGAAGAATTCCGTAATCTTATGTTTAGTTGTAAAGTCGGTTTTCTTGTATTTACATATTTAGCAATCGATATCAAAATGCTTCAAATCATTAGCTTAACATAATTAGGTTAATTAACCTTCTTTATCTTACTGAAGTTCACATAATGCCATAACGGTATAACGGCAGCGCATTTGGAAGAATTCCGTCATCTTATATTTAGGTGTAAAGCCGATTTTCTTGTATTTACATATTTAACAATCGATATCGAAATGCTTCAAACCATTAGTTTAACATATTTAAGTTAATAAACCTTCTTTAACGAACTGAAGTTGGCATAAAGCCATGGCGGCACAACGACAGTGCACGTAGAAGAATTCCGTAATCTTATATTTAGATATAAAGTCGATTTTCTTGTATATACTCATTTAGCAATCGATATCGAAATGCTTCAAATCATTAGTTTAATATATTTAAGTTAATAAGCCTTCTTTAACGAACTGAAGTTAACAGAAAGCCACAACGGCATAAGGGCAGTGCATTAAGAAAAATTCCGTTATCTTATATTTAGGTATAAGTTCGATTTTTTGTGGAATACACATTTAGCAATCGATATCGAAATTCTTCAAATCATTAGTTTAACATATTTAAGTTAATTAACCTTCTTTATCTTATTGAAGTTTACAGAAAGCCATAACGGTATAACGGCAGCGAATTTGGAAGTATTCCGTTATTTTTTATTTAGGTATAAAGTCGATTTTGTTGTATATATACACATAGTAATCGATATCGAGATGCTTCAACTCAATAGTTTAACATATTTAAGATAATTAACCATCTTTATCTTACTTAAGTCTACAAAAGCGTTAACGGCATAACGGCAGTGCATTGAGAAGAACTCCGTTATCTTATTTTTAGGTATAAAGTCGATTTTCTTGTATCTACACATTTAGCAATCGATATCGAAATGCTTCAAATCATTAGTTTAACATATTTAAGTTAAATAAAATTCTTTAACGTATCGAAGGTGATATAATGTCATGGCGGCATAACGACAGTACTTTTGGAAGAATTCCGTAATCTTATATTTAGGTATAAAGTCGATTTTCTTGTATATATGCATTTAGCAATCGATATCGAAATGCTTCAAATAACTGGTTTAACATATTTAAGTTAATAAACCTTTTTTAACGAACAGAAGTTAACATAAAGCTAAACGGCATAACGGCAGTGCATTTGGGAGAATTCCGTTATCTTATATTTAGGTATGAAGTCGCTTTTCTTGTATATACACATTAAGCAATTGATATCGAAATGCTTCAAATCATTAGTTTAACATATTTAAGTGAATAAAGCTTCTTTAACGCCTTGAATTTAAACATAAAGCCATGGCGGCATAACGGCAGTGCATGTAGAAGAATTCCGTAAGCTTATATTTAGGTATAAATTCGATTTTCTTGTGTATACACATTTAGCAAACGATATTGAAATGCTTCAAATCATTAGTTTAACATATTTAAGTTAATTAACCTTCTTTAACGTATTGAAGTTAACATAAAGCCATGGCGGCATAACGACAGAGCAGGTAGAAGAGTTCCGTAATCTTATATTTAGGTATAAAGTCGATTTTCTTGTATATATGCATTAAGCAATCGTTATAAAAATGCATCAAATAACCGGTTTATCATATTTAAGATAATAAACCTTCTTTAACGAACTGAAGTTAACATAAAGAAATAACGCCATAACGTTAGTGCATTTAGAAGAATTCCGTTATCTTATATTTAAGTATAAGTCGATTATTAAGTCGATTTTCTTGTATATACTCATTTAGCAATCGATATCGAAATGCTTCAAATCATTAGTTTAATATATTTAAGTTAATTAACCTTTTTTAAAACGAACTGAAGTTGGCATAAAGCCATGGCGGCATAACGGCAGTGCATTTAGAAGAATTCCATAATCTTATATTTAGGTATAAAGTCGGTTTTTTTTATATATACTCATTTGGCAATCGATATCGAAAAGCTTCAAATCATTATTTTAACATACTTAAGTTAATAAAGCTTCTTTAACGAACTGAAGTTACCATAAAGCCATGGCGGCATAACGGCAGTGCAAATAGAAGAATTCCGTAATCTTATGTTTAGGTATAAATTCGATTTTCTTGTATATACACATTAAGCAAGCGATATCGAAATGCTTCAAATCATTAGTTTAACACATTTAAGTTAATAAACCTTCTTTAACGTATTGAAGTTTATATAAAGCCATGGCGGCATATCGACAGTACATTTGGAAGAATTCCGTAGTCTTATATTTAGGTATAAAGTCGATTTTCTTGTATATATGCATTAACCAATCAATATCGAAATGCTTCAAATAACTGGTTTAACTTATTTAAGTTAATAATCCTTTTTTAAAACGAACTGAAGTTAACATAAAGCCATAACGGCAGTGCATGTAAAAGAATTCTGTAAAGTCGATTTTCTTGTATATACACATTTAGCAATCGATATCGAAAAGCTTCAGTCTTTTAGTTCAATATATTTAAGTTAATTAACCTTCTTTACCTTACTGAAGTTTACATGAAGCCTTAACGGTATAACGGCAGTGCATTTGGAAGAATTTCTTAATCTTATTTTTGGGGGTATAAAGTCGATTTTCTTGTATATACACATTTAGCCATCGATATCGAAATGCTTCAAATCATAAGTTTTACATATTTAAGTTAATAAACCCTCTTTAACGAACTGAAGTTGGCATAAAGCCATGGCGGCATAACGGTGGTGCATGTAGAAAAATTCCGTAACCTTATATTTAGGTTATAGTCTATTTTCATGTATTTACACATCTGGGAATCGATATCCAGATGCTTCAAATAATAACTTTAACATATTTAAGTTAAACAACCTTTTTTAACGTACTCACGTTTATATAAAGCCATAACGGCAGTGTATTTCGATGAATTCCGTAATCTTATATTTATGTATAAAGTCGATTTTCTGTATATACACACTTAGCAATCGATATCGAAAAGCTTCAAATCATTAGTTCAATATATCAAAGGGGTTAATTACTCTTTTTTACCTTACTGAAGTTTACATAAAGCCTTAACGGTATAACGGCAGTGCATTTCGAATAATTTCTTAATTCTATATTTGGGTATAAAGTCGATTTTCTTGTATATACACATTTAGCAATCGATGCCCCAAATGCTTCAAATCATAAGTTTAATCTATTTAAGTTAAATTACCTTCTTTAACTTACCGAAGGTGACATAAAGCCATGGCGGCATAACGTCAGTGCATGAAGAAGAATTCCGTAATCTCATGTTTAGGTATAAAATCGATTTTGTTGTATATACGCATTTAGCAATCGATATCGAAATGCTTCAAAAAATTTAGTTTAACATATTTAAGTTAATTAACCCTCTTTATCTTCTTGAAGTCTACATAAAGCCTTAACGGCATAACGGCAGTGCAGTTAGAAGAATTACGTAATCTTAAATTTTGGTACAAAGTCGATTTTCTTGTATATACTCATTTAGCAATCGATATCGAAATGCTTCAAATCATTAGTTTAACATATTTAAGTAAAAAAACCCTTTCTTCAACGAACTGAAGTTGGCATAAAGCCATGGCGGCATAACGGTAGTGCATGTAGAAGAATTCCGTTATCTAATATTTAGGTATAAAGTCGATTTTCTTGTATATACACATTTAGCAATCGATATCGAAATGCTTCAAACCATTAGTTTAACATATTTTTGTTAATAAACCATTAATGCACAGAAGCCTACACAAAGCCTTAACGGTAAAAACTGCAGTGCAGTTTGAAGAATTACGTAATCTTATATTTAGGTATAAAGTCGCTTTTCTTGTATATACTCATTTAGCAATCGATATCGAAATGCTTCAAATCATTAGTTTAACATATTTAAGTTAATTAACCATCTTTAACGTATTGAAGGTGATATAAAGCCATGGCGGCATAACGACAGTACATTTGGAAGAATTCCGTAATCTTATATTTAGGTATCAAGTCGATTTTCTTGTATATATGCATTTAGGAATCGATATCGAAATGCTTCAAATCATTAGTTTAACATATTTAAGTTAACAAACCCACTTTAACGAGCCTACGTTAACATAAAGCCATTTCGGAATAACGGCAGTGAATTTGGAAGAATTTCGTAATCCCATGTTTAGGTATAAAGTCAAGTTTCTTGTATTAGCACAATAAGCAATCGATATCGAAATGCTTCAAATCATTAGTTTAACATATTTAAGTTAAATAAAATTCTTTAACCTATCGAAGGTGACATAAAGCCATTGCGCCATAACGGCAGTGCATCTAGAAGAATTCCGTAATCTTATATTTAGGTAAAAAAATCGATTTTGTTGTATATACGCATTTAGCAATCGATATTGAAATGCCTCAGATAACTGGTTTAACATATTTAAGTTAATAAATTGAAGTTAACACAAAGCCATGGCGGCATAACGGCAGTGCATGTAGAAGAATTCCGTAATCTTATATTTAGGTGTAAATTCGATTTTCTTGTGTACACACATTTAGCAAACGATATTGAAATGCTTCAAATCATTAGTTTAACATATTTAAGTTAATTAACCTTCTTTAACGTATTGAAGTTAACATAAAGCCATGGCGGCATAACGACAGTGCATTTAGAAGAATTCCGTAATCTTATATTTAGGTATAAAGTCGATTTTGTTGTATATATGCATTAAGCAATCGATATAAAAATGCATCAAATAACCGGTTAATCATATTTAAGATAATAAACCTTCTTTAACGAACTGAAGTTAACATAAAGAAATAACGCCATAACGTTAGTGCATTTAGAAGAATTCCGTAATCTTATGTTTAGGTATAAATTCGATTTTCTTGTATATACACATTAAGCAAGCGATATCGAAATGCTTCAAATCATTATTTTAACATATTTAAGTTAATAAACCTTCTTTAACGAACTGAAGTTGGCATAAAGCCAAGGCGGCATAACGGCAGTGCATTTAGAAGAATTCCATAATCTTATATTTAGGTATAAAGTCGATTTTTTTGTATATACTCATTTGGCAATCGATATCGAAATGCTTCAAATAACTGGTTTAACATATTTAAGTTAACTAACCTTCTTTATCTTACTGAAGTTCACATAATGCCATGACGGTATAACGGCAGCGCATTTGGAAGAATTCCGTCATTTTATATTTAGGTGTAAAGCCGTTTTTCTTGTATTTACACATTTAGCAATCGATATCGAAATGCTTCAAACCATTAGTTTAACATATTTAAGTTAATTAAGCTTCTTTAACGCACTGAAGTTAACATAAAGCCATGGCGGCATAACGGCAGTGCATGTAGAAGAATTCCGTTATCTTATATTTAGGTATAAAGTCGATTTTCTTGTATATACACATTTAGCAATCGATATCGAAATGCTTCAAATAACTGGTTATACATATTTAAGTTAACAAACCCCTTCTTTATCTTACTGAAGTTTGCATAAAGCCATTACGATATAACGGCAGTGCTTTTGGAAGAATTCCGTGATCTTATATTTAGGTATAAAATAGATTTTGTTGTATATACACATTTAGCAATCGATATCGAAATGCTTAAAACCCATTAGTTTAACATATTTTATTTAAACCCAAACCTTCTTTAACGAACTGAAGTTAGCATAAAGCCAGGGGGCCTTAACGACAGTGCACGTAGAAGAATTCCGTAATCTTATGTTTAGGTGTAAATTCGGTTTTCTTGTATTTACATATTTAGCAATCGATATCAAAATGCTTCAAATCATTAGCTTAACATAATTAGGTTAATTAACCTTTTTTTATCTTACTGAAGTTCACATAATGCCATAACGGTATAACGGCAGCGCATTTGGAAGAATTCCGTCATCTTATATTTAGGTGTAAAGCCGATTTTCTTGTATTTACATATTTAACAATCGATATCGAAATGCTTCAAACCATTAGTTTAACATATTTAAGTTAATAAACCTTCTTTAACGAACTGAAGTTGGCATAAAGCCATGGCGGCACAACGACAGTGCACGTAGAAGAATTCCGTAATCTTATGTTTAGTTGTAAAGTCGGTTTTCTTGTATTTACATATTTAGCAATCGATATCCAAATGCTTCAAATAATTAGTTTAACATAATTAGGTTAATTAACCTTCTATATCTTACCGAAGTTAAAAATAATGCCATGACGGTATAACGGCAGCGCATTTGGAAGAATTCCGTCATCTTATATTTAGGTGTAAAGCCGTTTTTCTTGTTTTTACACATTTAGCAATCGATATCGAAATGCTTCAAATCATTAGTTTAACATATTTAAGTTAATTAAGCTTCTTTAACGCACTGAAGATAACAAAAAAGCCATGGCGGCATAACGGCAGTGCATGTAGAAGAATCCCGTAATTTTATATTTAGGTATAAAGTCGATTTTCTTGTATATACACATTTAGCAATCGATATCGAAATGCTTCAAATCATTAGTTTAACATATTTAAGTTAATAAACCTTCTTTAATGAACTGAAGTTGGCATAAAGCCATGGCGGCATAACGGCAGTGCATTTAGAAGAATTCCGTTATCTTATATTTAGATATAAAGTCGATTTTCTTGTATATACTCATTTAGCAATCGATATCGAAATGCTTCAAATCATTAGTTTAATATATTTAAGTTAATAAGCCTTCTTTAACGAACTGAAGTTAACAGAAAGCCACAACGGCATAAGGGCAGTGCATTAAGAAAAATTCCGTTATCTTATATTTAGGTATAAGTTCGATTTTTTGTGGAATACACATTTAGCAATCGATATCGAAATTCTTCAAATCATTAGTTTAACATATTTAAGTTAATTAACCTTCTTTATCTTATTGAAGTTTACAGAAAGCCAAAAACGGTATAACGGCAGCGAATTTGGAAGTATTCCGTTATCTTTTATTTAGGTATAAAGTCGATTTTGTTGTATATATACACATAGTAATCGATATCGAGATGCTTCAACTCAATAGTTTAACATATTTAAGATAATTAACCATCTTTATCTTACTTAAGTCTACAAAAGCGTTAACGGCATAACGGCAGTGCATTGAGAAGAACTCCGTTATTTTTATATTTAGGTATAAAGTCGATTTTCTTGTATCTACACATTTAGCAATCGATATCGAAATGCTTCAAATCATTAGTTTAACATATTTAAGTTAATTAACCTTCTTTAACGTATCAAAGGGGTGATATAATGTCATGGCGGCATAACGACAGTACTTTTGGAAGAATTCCGTAATCTTATATTTAGGTATAAAGTCGATTTTCTTGTTTTTACACATTTAGCAATCGATATCGAAATGCTTCAAATAACTGGTTTAACATATTTAAGTTAATAAACCTTCTTTAACGAACAGAAGTTAACATAAAGCTAAACGGCATAACGGCAGTGAATTTGGGAGAATTCCGTTATCTTATATTTAGGTATGAAGTCGCTTTTCTTGTATATACACATTTAGCAATTGATATCGAAATGCTTCAAATCATTAGTTTAACATTTTTAAGTGAATAAAGCTTCTTTAACGCCTTGAAGTTAACATAAAGCCATGGCGGCATAACGGCAGTGCATGTAGAAGAATTCCGTAATTTTAAATATTTAGGTATAAATTCGATTTTCTTGTGTATACACATTTAGCAAACGATATTGAAATGCTTCAAATCATTAGTTTAACATATTTAAGTTAATTAACCTTCTTTAACGTATTGAAGTTAACATAAAGCCATGGCGGCATAACGACAGAGCAGGTAGAAGAGTTCCGTAATCTTATATTCAGGTATAAAGTCGATTTTCTTGTATATACACATTTAGCAATCGATATCGAAATGCTTCAAATCATTAGTTTAACATATTTAAGTGAATAAAGCTTCTTTAACGCCTTGAAGTTAACATAAAGCCATGGCGGCATAACGGCAGTGCATGTAGAAGAATTCCGTAATCTTATATTTAGGTATAAATTCGATTTTCTTGTATATACACATTTAGCAATCGATATCGAAATGCTTCAAATCATTAGTTTAACATATTTAAGTTAATAAACCTTCTTTAATGAACTGAAGTTGGCATAAAGCCATGGCGGCATAACGACAGTACATTTGGAAGAATTCCGTAATCTTATGTTTAGTTGTAAAGTCGGTTTTCTTGTATTTACATATTTAGCAATCGATATCAAAATGCTTCAAATAATTAGTTTAACATAATTAGGTTAATTAACCTTCTATATCTTACCGAAGTTCACATAATGCCATGACGGTATAACGGCAGCGCATTTGGAAGAATTCCGTCATCTTATATTTAGGTGTAAAGCCGATTTTCTTGTTTTTACACATTTAGCAATCGATATCGAAATGCTTCAAATAACTGGTTTAACATATTTAAGTAAATAAACCTTCTTTAACGAACAGAAGTTAACATAAAGCTAAACGGCATAACGGCAGTGCATTTGGGAGAATTCCGTTATCTTATATTTAGGTATGAAGTCGCTTTTCTTGTATATACACATTTAGCAATTGATATCGAAATGCTTCAAATCATTAGTTTAACATATTTAAGTGAATAAAGCTTCTTTAACGCCTTGAAGTTAACATAAAGCCATGGCGGCATAACGGCAGTGCATGTAGAAGAATTCCGTAATCTTATATTTAGGTATAAATTCGATTTTCTTGTGTATACACATTTAGCAAACGATATTGAAATGCTTCAAATCATTAGTTTAACATATTTAAGTTAATTAACCTTCTTTAACGTATTGAAGTTAACATAAAGCCATGGCGGCATAACGACAGAGCAGGTAGAAGAGTTCCGTAATCTTATATTTAGGTATAAAGTCGATTTTCTTGTATATATGCATTAAGCAATCGTTATAAAAATGCATCAAATAACCGGTTTATCATATTTAAGATAATAAACCTTCTTTAACGAACTGAAGTTAACATAAAGAAATAACGCCATAACGTTAGTGCATTTAGAAGAATTCCGTTATCTTATATTTAAGTATAAGTCGATTATTAAGTCGATTTTCTTGTATATACTCATTTAGCAATCGATATCGAAATGCTTCAAATCATTAGTTTAATATATTTAAGTTAATTAACCTTCTTTAACGAACTGAAGTTGGCATAAAGCCATGGCGGCATAACGGCAGTGCATTTAGAAGAATTCCATAATCTTATATTTAGGTATAAAGTCGGTTTTTTTTATATATACTCATTTGGCAATCGATATCGAAAAGCTTCAAATCATTATTTTAACATACTTAAGTTAATAAAGCTTCTTTAACGAACTGAAGTTACCATAAAGCCATGGCGGCATAACGGCAGTGCAAATAGAAGAATTCCGTAATCTTATGTTTAGGTATAAATTCGATTTTCTTGTATATACACATTAAGCAAGCGATATCGAAATGCTTCAAATCATTAGTTTAACACATTTAAGTTAATAAACCTTCTTTAACGTATTGAAGTTTATATAAAGCCATGGCGGCATATCGACAGTACATTTGGAAGAATTCCGTAGTCTTATATTTAGGTATAAAGTCGATTTTCTTGTATATATGCATTAACCAATCAATATCGAAATGCTTCAAATAACTGGTTTAACTTATTTAAGTTAATAATCCTTCTTTAACGAACTGAAGTTAACATAAAGCCATAACGGCAGTGCATGTAAAAGAATTCTGTAAAGTCGATTTTCTTGTATATACACATTTAGCAATCGATATCGAAAAGCTTCAGTCATTAGTTCAATATATTTAAGTTAATTAACCTTCTTTACCTTACTGAAGTTTACATGAAGCCTTAACGGTATAACGGCAGTGCATTTGGAAGAATTTCTTAATCTTATATTTGGGTATAAAGTCGATTTTCTTGTATATACACATTTAGCCATCGATATCGAAATGCTTCAAATCATAAGTTTTACATATTTAAGTTAATAAACCCTCTTTAACGAACTGAAGTTGGCATAAAGCCATGGCGGCATAACGGTGGTGCATGTAGAAGAATTCCGTAACCTTATATTTAGGTTATAGTCTATTTTCATGTATTTACACATCTGGGAATCGATATCCAGATGCTTCAAATAATAACTTTAACATATTTAAGTTAAACAACCTTTTTTAACGTACTCACGTTTATATAAAGCCATAACGGCAGTGTATTTCGATGAATTCCGTAATCTTATATTTATGTATAAAGTCGATTTTCTGTATATACACACTTAGCAATCGATATCGAAAAGCTTCAAATCATTAGTTCAATATATCTAAGTTAATTACTCTTCTTTACCTTACTGAAGTTTACATAAAGCCTTAACGGTATAACGGCAGTGCATTTCGAATAATTTCTTAATTCTATATTTGGGTATAAAGTCGATTTTCTTGTATATACACATTTAGCAATCGATGTCCAAATGCTTCAAATCATAAGTTTAATCTATTTAAGTTAAATTACCTTCTTTAACTTACCGAAGGTGACATAAAGCCATGGCGGCATAACGTCAGTGCATGAAGAAGAATTCCGTAATCTCATGTTTAGGTATAAAATCGATTTTGTTGTATATACGCATTTAGCAATCGATATCGAAATGCTTCAAATAATTAGTTTAACATATTTAAGTTAATTAACCCTCTTTATCTTCTTGAAGTCTACATAAAGCCTTAACGGCATAACGGCAGTGCAGTTAGAAGAATTACGTAATCTTAAATTTTGGTACAAAGTCGATTTTCTTGTATATACTCATTTAGCAATCGATATCGAAATGCTTCAAATCATTAGTTTAACATATTTAAGTTAATAAACCTTCTTCAACGAACTGAAGTTGGCATAAAGCCATGGCGGCATAACGGTAGTGCATGTAGAAGAATTCCGTTATCTAATATTTAGGTATAAAGTCGATTTTCTTGTATATACACATTTAGCAATCGATATCGAAATGCTTCAAACCATTAGTTTAACATATTTTTGTTAATAAACCATTAATGCACAGAAGCCTACACAAAGCCTTAACGGTATAACTGCAGTGCAGTTTGAAGAATTACGTAATCTTATATTAAGGTATAAAGTCGCTTTTCTTGTATATACTCATTTAGCAATCGATATCGAAATGCTTCAAATCATTAGTTTAACATATTTAAGTTAATTAACCATCTTTAACGTATTGAAGGTGATATAAAGCCATGGCGGCATAACGACAGTACATTTGGAAGAATTCCGTAATCTTATATTTAGGTATCAAGTCGATTTTCTTGTATATATGCATTTAGGAATCGATATCGAAATGCTTCAAATCATTAGTTTAACATATTTAAGTTAACAAACCCACTTTAACGAGCCTACGTTAACATAAAGCCATTTCGGAATAACGGCAGTGAATTTGGAAGAATTTCGTAATCCCATGTTTAGGTATAAAGTCAAGTTTCTTGTATTAGCACAATAAGCAATCGATATCGAAATGCTTCAAATCATTAGTTTAACATATTTAAGTTAAATAAAATTCTTTAACCTATCGAAGGTGACATAAAGCCATTGCGCCATAACGGCAGTGCATCTAGAAGAATTCCGTAATCTTATATTTAGGTATAAAATCGATTTTGTTGTATATACGCATTTAGCAATCGATATTGAAATGCCTCAGATAACTGGTTTAACATATTTAAGTTAATAAATTGAAGTTAACACAAAGCCATGGCGACATAACGGCAGTTCATGTAGAAGAATTCCGTAATCTTATATTTAGGTATAAAGTCGATTTTCTTGTATATACACATTTAGCAATCGATATCGAAATGCCTCAAATCATTAGTTTAAAATATTTAAGTTAATTATCCCCCTTTATCTTACTGAAGTCTACAAACGCCTTAACGGCATAACGGCAGTGCATGTAGAAGAATTCTGTTATAATATATTTGAGTATAAAGTGGATTTTCTTGTATATACACATTTAGCAATCGATATCGAAATGCCTCAAATCATTAGTTTAATATATTTAAGTTAATTAACCCTCTCTATCTTACTGAAGTCTACAAACGTTTTAACGGCATAACGGCAAAGCATTTAGAAGAATTACGTAATCTTATATTTAGGTATAAAGTCAATTTTGTTGTATATACACATTTAGCCTTCGATATCGAAATGCCTCAAATCATTAGTTTAACATATTTAAGTTAATAAATTGAAGTTAACACAAAGCCTTGACGGTATAACGGCAGTGCATGTAGAAGAATTCCGTTATCATATATTTAGGTATAAAGTCGATTTTCTTGTATAAACTCATTTAGCAATCGATATCGAAACGCTTCAAATAACTAGTTTAACATATCTAAGTTAATAAACCTTCTTTATCTTACTGAAGTCTACAAAAGCCTTAACGGCATAACGGCAGTGCATTTGGAAGAATTCCGTAATCTTTTATTTAGGTATTAAGTCGATTTTCTTGTATATACACATTTAGCAATCGATATCGAAATGCCTCAAATCATTAGTTTAACATATCAAAGTTAATTAACCCCCTGTATCTTACTGAAGTCTACAAATGCCTTAACGGCAGTGCATGTAGAAGAATACCGTTATCATATATTTAGGTATAAAGTCGATTTTCTTGTACATACACATTTAGCAATCGATATCGAAATGCCTCAAATCATTATTTTAATATATTTAAGTTAATTAACCCTCTCTATCTTACTGAAGTCTACAAACGCCTTAACGGCATAACGGCAAAGCATTTAGAAGAATTACGTTATCTTATATTTAGGTATAAAGTCGATTTTCTTGTACATACACATTTAGCAATCGATATCGAAATGCCTCAAATCATTATTTTAATATAATAAAGTTAATTAACCCTCTCTATCTTACTGAAGTCTACAAACGCCTTAACGGCATAACGGCAAAGCATTTAGAAGAATTACGTAATCTTATATTTAGGTATTAATTCGATTTTCTTGTATATACACATTTAGCAATCGATATCGAAATGCTTCAAATAACTAGTTTAACATATCTAAGTTAATAAACCTTCTTTATCTTACTGAAGTCTACAAAAGCTTTAACGGCATAACGGCAGTGCATTTGGAAGAATTCCGTAACCTTATAGTTAGGTATAAAGTCGATTTTCTTGTATATACACATTTAGCAATCGATATCGAAATGCCTCAAATCATAATTTTAACATATTTAAGTTAATTAACCCTCTTTATCCTACTGAAGTCTAAAAACGCCTTAACGGCATAACGGCAAAGCATTTAGAAGAATTACGTTATCTTATATTTAGGTATAAAGTCGATTTTCTTGTATATATGCATTAAGCAATCCATATCGAAATGCCTCAAATCATTAGTTTAACATATTTAAGTTAATTAACCTTCTTTAACATATTGAAGTTCATATAAAGCCATGGCGGCATAACGACAGTACATTTGGAAGAATTCCGTAATCTTATATTTCGGTATAAAGTCGCTTTTCTTGTATATACTCATTTAGCAATC
>JAPZAG010000819.1:0-50376 GCA_027475135.1 Bactrocera correcta | reverse complement strand
AATGCTTCGAATCATTAAGTTAACATATTTAAGTTAATAAACCTTCTTTAACGAACTGAAGTTGGCATAAAGCCATGGCGGCATAACGGCAGTGCATGTAAAAGAATTCCGTTATCATATATTTAGGTATAAAGTCGATTTTCTTGTATATACACATTTAGCAGGGATATCGAAATGCTTCAAATCATTATTTTATCATATTTAAGTTAATTAACCTTCTTTAACTATTGAAGTTGATATAAAGCCATGGCGGCATAACGGCAGTGTATTCAGAAGAATTCCGTAATCTTATAATTAGGTATAAAGTAGATTTTCTTGTGTATACACATTCAGCAATCGATATCGAAATGCTTCAAATCATAAGTTTAACATATTTAAGTTAATTAATCCTCTTTTTTTTACTGAAGTCTACAAAAGCCTTAACGGCATAACGGCAGTGCATTTGGAAGAGTTCCGTAATCATATATTTAGGTATAAAGTCGATTTTCTTGTATATACATATTTAGCTATCAATATCGAAATGCTTCAAATCATTAGTTTAACATATTTAAGTTAATTATCCTTCTTTATCTTACTGAAGTTTACATAAAGCCATAACGGTATAACGGCAGTGCATTTGGAAGAATTCCGTAAACTTCTATTTAGGTATAAAGTCGATTTTGTTGTATATATACATTTAGCAATCAATATCGAGATGCTTCAACTCATTAGTTTAATATAATTAAGTTAATAAACCTTCTTTAACAAACTGAAGTTGGCATAAATCCATGGCGGCATAACGGCAGTGCATGTAGAAGAAATCCGTTACCTTATATTTAGGTATAAAGTCGATTTTCTTGTATATACACATTTAGATATCGATATCGAAATGCTTCAAATCATTAGTTTAACATATTAAATTAATAAACATTTTTTAGCTTACTGAAGTCTACATAAGGCCTTAATGGTATAACGGCAGTGCATTTAGAAGAATTCCGTTATCTTATATTTAGGAATATGGTCGATTTTCTTGTATATACACATTTAGCAATCGATAACGAAATGCTTCAAGTCATTAGTTTAACATATTTAAGTTAATCAACCTTCTTTAACGATCTGAATTTGGGATATAGCCACGGCGGCGTTACGGCAGTGCATGTAGAATAATTCCGTAATCTTATATTTAGGTATAAAGTCGATTTTCTTTTATATACACATTTAGCAATCGATAACGAAATGCTTCAAATAATTAGTTTAACATATTTAAGTTAATTAACCTTCTATATCTTACTGAAGTTTACATAAAGCCACAACGGTATAACGGCAGTGCATTGGGAAGAATTCCGTAATCTTATAATTAGGTATAAAGTCGGTTTTGTTGTATATACACATTTAGCAATCGATATCGAAATGCTTCAACTCATTAGTTTAACATATTAAGTTATTAAACATTTTTTAGCTTACTGAAGTCTACATAAATCCTTAACGGTATAACGGCAGTGCATTCAGAAGAATTCCGTTATCTTATATTTAGGTATTAATTCGATTTTCTTGTATATACAGTTTAGCAAGCGAGCAGTGCATTTAGAAGAATTCCGTTATCTTATATTTAGGTATAAATTCGATTTTCTTGTATATACACATTTAGCAAGCGATATCGAAATGCTTCAAATCATTAGTTTAACATATTTAAGTTAATTAACCTTCTTTATCCTACTGAAGTTTACATAAAGCCATAACGGTATAACGGCAGTGCATTTTGAAGAATTCCGTAATCTAATATTTAGGTATAAAGTCGATTTTGTTGTATATACACATTTAGTAATCGATATCGAGATGCTTCGACTCATTAGCTTAACATATTTAAGTTAACAAGCCTTCTTCAACGATCTGAATTTGGCATATAGCCACGGCGGTATTACGGCAGTGCATTTAGAAGAATTCCGTAATTTTCTATTTAGGTATAAAGTCGATTTTCTTGTGTTTACATATTAAGCAATCGATATCGAAATGCTTCAAATCATAAGTTTAACATATTTAAGTTAATTAACCCTCTCTATCTTACTGAATTCTACATAAAGCCTTAACGGCATAACGGCAGTGCATTTAAAAGAATTCCGTTATCTTATATTTAGGTATAAAGTCGATTTTGTTGTATATACACATTTAGCAAGCGATATCGAATGCTTCTACTCATTAGTTTAACATATTTAAGTTAATAAACCTTCTTTGACGAACTGAAGTTGGCATAAAGCCATGGCGGCATAACGGCAGTGCATGTAAAAGAATTCCGTTATCATATATTTAGATATAAAGTCGATTTTCTTATATATACACATTTAGCAGGCGATATCAAAATGTTTCAAATCATTAGTTTATCATATTTAAGTTAATTAACCTTCTTTAACGTATTGAAGTTGATATAAAGCCATGGCGGCATAACGGCAGTGCATTTAGAAGAATTCCGTAATCTTATATTTAGGTATAAAGTCGATTTTCTTGTATAAATACACATTTAGCAGGCGATATCAAAATGCTTCAAATCATTAGTTTATCATATTTAAGTTAATTAACCTTCTTTAACGTATTGAAGTTGATATAAAGCCATGGCGGCATAACGGCAGTGTATTCAGAAGAATTCCGTAATCTTATATTTAGGTATAAAGTCGATTTTCTTGTATATACACATTCAGCAATCGATATCGAAATGCTTCAAATCATAAGTTTAACATATTTAAGTTAATTAATCCTCTTTGTTTTACTGAAGTCTACAAAAGCCTTAACGGCATAACGGCAGTGCATTTGGAAGAGTTCCGTAATCATATATTTAGGTATAAAGTCGATTTTCTTGTATATACATATTTAGCTATCGATATCGAAATGCTTCAAATCATTAGTTTAACATATTAAGTTAATAAACATTTTTTAGCTTACTGAAGTCTACATAAAGCCTTAACGGTGTAACGGCTGTGCATTTAGAAGAATTCTGTAATGTTATAATTTTATATTTAGGTGTAAAGTCGATTTTCTTGCATTTACACATTTAGCAGTCGATATCAAAATGCTTCAAATCATAAGTTTAACATATTTAAGTTAATTAACCTTCTTTAACGTATTGAAGTTGACATAAAGCCATGGTGGCATAACGACAGTACATTTGGAAAAATTCCGTAATCTTATATTTAGGTATAAAGTCGATTTTCTTGTGTATACTCATTTAGCAATCGATATCGAAATGCTTCAAATCATTAGTTTAACATATTTAAGTTAATAATCCTTCTTTAACTCACTGAAGTCTACATAAAGCCTTAACGGCATAACGACAGAGCATTTAGAAGAATTCCGTTATCTTATATTAAGGTATAAGTTCGATTTTCTTGTATATACACATTTAACTATCTATATCGAAACGCCTCAAATCATTAGTTTAACATGTTTAAGTTAATAAACTTTCTTTAACGCACTGAAGTCTACATAAAGCCTTAACGGTGTAACTGCACTGCATTTAGAAGAATTCCGTAATTTTATATTTAGGTATAAATTCGACTTTCTTGTATATACTCATTTAGCAAGCGATATCAAAATGCTTCAAACCATTAGTTTAATATATTTAAGTTAATAAACCTTCTTTAACAAACTCAAGTTGGCATAAATCCATGGCGGCATAACGGCAGTGCATGTAAAAATTTCCGTTATCATATATTTAGGTATAAAGTCGATTTTCTTGTATATACACATTTAGCAGGCGATATCAAAATGCTTCAAATCATTAGTTTATCATATTTAAGCTAATTAACCTTCTTTAACGTATTGAAGTTGATATAAAGCCATGGCGGCATAACGGCAGTGTATTCAGAAGAATTCCGTAATCTTATATTTAGGTATAAAGTCGATTTTCTTGTGTATACACATTCAGCAATCGATATCGAAATGCTTCAAATCATAAGTTTAACATATTTAAGTTAATTAATCCTCTTTGTTTTACTGAAGTCTACAAAAGCCTTAACGGCATAACGGCAGTGCATTTGGAAGAGTTCCGTAATCATATATTTAGGTATAAAGTCGATTTTCTTGTATATAAATATTTAGCTATCGATATCGAAATGCTTCAAATCATTAGTTTAACATATTTAAGTTAATTATCCTTCTTTATCTTACTGAAGTTTACATAAAGCCATAACGGTATAACGGCAGTGCATTTGGAAGAATTCCGTAAACTTCTATTTAGGTATAAAGTCGATTTTGTTGTATATACACATTTAGCAATCAATATCGAGATGCTTCAACTCATTAGTTTAATATATTTAAGTTAATAAACCTTCTTTAACAAACTGAAGTTGGCATTAATCCATGGCGGCATAACGGCAGTGCATGTAGAAGAATTCCGTTACCTTATATTTAGGTATAAAGTCGATTTTCTTGTATATACACATTTAGCAATCGATATCGAAATGCTTCAAATCATTAGTTTAACATATCTAAGTTAATAAACGTTCTTTAACGCACTGAAGTCTACATAAAGCCTTACGGTTATAACTGCAGTGCATTCAGAAGAATTGCGTTATCTTATATTTAGGTACAAATTCGATTTGCTTGTATATACACATTTAGCAAGCGATATCGAATTGCTTCAAATCATTAGTTTAACATATTTAAGTTAATTAACCTTCTTTAACGTATTGAAGTTGAAATAAAGCCATGGCGGCATAACGGCAGTGCATTTAGAAGAATTCCGTAATCTTATATTTAGGTATAAAGTCGATTTTCTTTTATATACACATTTAGCAATCGATAACGAAATGCTTCAAATCATTAGTTTAACATATTTAAGTTAATTAACCTTCTATATCTTACTGAAGTTTACATAAAGCCACAACGGTATAACGGCAGTGCATTGGGAAGAATTCCGTAATCTTATAATTAGGTATAAAGTCGATTTTGATGTATATACACATTTAGCAATCGATATCGAAATGCTTCAACTCATTAGTTTAACATATTAAGTTAACAAACATTTTTTAGCTTACTGAAGTCTACATAAATCCTTAACGGTATAACGGCAGTGCATTTAGAAGAATTCCGTTATCTTATATTTAGGTATAAATTCGATTTTCTTGTATATACAGTTTATCAAGCGAGCAGTGCATTTAGAAGAATTCCGTTATCTTATGTTTAGGTATAAATTCGATTTTCTTGTATATACACATTTAGCAAGCGATATCGAAATGCTTCAAATCATTAGTTTAACATATTTAAGTTAATTAACCTTCTTTATCCTACTGAAGTTTACATAAAGCCATAACGGTATAACGGCAGTGCATTTTGAAGAATTCCGTAATCTAATATTTAGGTATAAAGTCGATTTTGTTGTATATACACATTTAGTTATCGATATCGAGATGCTTCGCCTTATTAGCTTAACATATTTAAGTTAATAAGCCTTCTTCAACGATCTGAATTTGGCATATAGCCACGGCGGTATTACGGCAGTGCATTTAGAAGAATTCCGTAATTTTCTATTTAGGTATAAAGTCGATTTTCTTGTGTTTTCATATTAAGCAATCGATATCGAAATGCTTCAAATCATTAGTTTAACATATTTAAGTTAATTAACCCTCTCTATCTTACTGAATTCTACATAAAGCCTTAACGGCATAACGGCAGTGCATTTAAAAGAATTCCGTTATCTTATATTTAGGTATAAAGTCGATTTTGTCATATATACACATTTAGCAAGCGATATCGAATGCTTCTACTCATTAGTTTAACATATTTAAGTTAATAAACCTTCTTCGACGAACTGAAGTTGGCATAAAACCATTGCGGCATAACGGCAGTGCATGTAAAAGAATTCCGTTATCATATATTTAGATATAAAGTCGATTTTCTTGTATATACACCTTTAGCAGGCGATATCGAAATGCTTCAAATCATTAGTTTATCATATTTAAGTTAATTAACCTTCTTTAACGTATTGAAGTTGATATAAAGCCATGGCGGCATAACGGCAGTGCATTTAGAAGAATTCCGTAATCTTAAATTTAGGTATAAAGTCGATTTTCTTGTATATATACACATTTAGCAAGCGATATCGAAATGCTTCAAATCATAAGTTTAACATATTTAAGTTAATTAACCTTCTCTAACGTATTGAAGTTGATATAAAGCCATGGCGGCATAACGGCAGTGTATTCAGAAGAATTCCGTTATCTTATATTTAGGTATAAAGTCGATTTTCTTGTATATACACATTCAGCAATCGATACCGAAATGCTTCAAATCATAAGTTTAACATATTTAAGTTAATTAATCCTATTTGTTTTACTGAAGTCTACAAAAGCCTTAACGGCATAACGGCAGTGCATTTGGAAGAGTTCCGTAATCATATATTTAGGTATAAAGTCGATTTTCTTGTATATACATATTAAGCTATCGATATCGAAATGCTTCAAATCATTAGTTTAACATTTTTAAGTTAATAAACCTTTTTTAGCTTACTGAAGTCTACATAAAGCCTTAACGGCATAACGGCAGTGCATTTAGAAGAATTCCGTAATCTTATATTTAGGTATAAAGTCGATTTTCTTGTATATACACATTTAGCAGCGATATCGAAATGCTTCAAATCATTAGTTTAACATATTTAAGTTAATTAACCTTCTTTAACGTATTGAAGTTGATATAAAGCCATGGCGGCATAACGGCAGTGCATTTGAAGAATTCCGTAATCTTATATTTAGGTATAAAGTCGATTTTCTTGTATATACACATTTAGCAATCGATATCGAAATGCTTCAAATCATTAGTTTAACGTATTTAAGTTAATAATCCTTCTTTAACTCACTGAAGTCTACATAAAGCCTTAACGGCATAACGGCAGAGCATTTAGAAGAATTCCGTTATCTTATATTAAGGTATAAGTTCGATTTTCTTGTATATACACATTTAGCAATCTATATCGAAACGCCTCAAATCATAGTTTAACATGTTTAAGTTAATAAACCTTCTTTAACGCACTGAAGTCTACATAAAGCCTTAACGGATAACTGCAGTGCATTTAGAAGAATTCCGTTATCTTATATTTAGGTATAAATTCGATTTCTTGTATATACAATTTAGCAATCGATATCGAAATGCTTCAAATCATTAGTTTAACATATTAAGTTAATTAACCTTCTTTAACGTATTGAAGTTGATATAAAGCCATGGGGTAACGGCAGTGCATTTATAAGAATTCCGTAATCTTATATTTAGGTATAAAGTCGATTTTCTTTTATATACACATTAAGCAATCGATAACGAAATGCTTCAAATCATTAGTTTAACATATTTAAGTTAATTAACCTTCTTTATCTTACTGAAGTTTACATAAAGCCACAACGGTATAACGGCAGTGCATTGGGAAGAATTCCGTAATCTTATAATTAGGTATAAAGTCGATTTTGTTGTATATACACATTTAGCAGTCGATATCGAAATGCTTCAACTCATTAGTTTAACATATTAAGTTAATAAACATTTTTAAAGCTTACTGAAGTCTACATAAAGCCTTAACGGTATAACGGCAGTGCATTTAGAAGGATTCCGTTATCTTATATTTAGGTATAAATTCGATTTTCTTGTATATACACATTTAGCAAGCGATATCGAAATGCTTCAAATCATTAGTTTAACATATTTAAGTTAATTAACCTTCTTTATCCTACTGAAGTTTACATAAAGCCATAACGGTATAACGGCAGTGCATTTTGAAGAATTCCGTAATCTTCTATTTAGGTATAAAGTCGATTTTGTTGTATATACACATTTAGTAATCGATATCGAGATGCTTCGACTCATTAGCTTAACATATTTAAGTTAATAAGCCTTCTTCAACGATCTGAATTTGGCATATAGCCACGGCGGTATTACGGCAGGGCATTTAGAAGAATTCCGTAATTTTCTATTTAGGTATAAAGTCGATTTTCTTGTGTTTACATATTAAGCCATCGATATCGAAATGCTTCAAATCATTAATTTAACATATTTAAGCTAATTAAACCTCTCTATCTTACTGAAGTCTACATAAAGAATTAACGGCATAACGGCAGTGCATTTAAAAGAATTCCGTTATCTTATATTTAGGTATAAAGTCGATTTTGTTGTATGTGCACATTTAGCAAGCGATATCGAAATGCTTCTACTCATTAGTTTAACATATTTAAGTTAATAAACCTTCTTTAACGAACTGAAGTGTGCATAAAGCCATGGCGGCATATCGGCAGTGCATGTAAAAGTATTCCGTTATCATATATTTAGGTATAAAGTCGATTTTCTTGTATATACACATTTAGCAGGCGATATCGAAATGCTTCAAATCATTAGTTTATCATATTTAAGTTAATTAACCTTCTTTAACTATTGAAGTTACATAAAGCCTTAACGGCATAACGGCAGTGCATTTAGAAGAATTCCGTAATCTTATATTTAGGTATAAAGTCGATTTTCTTGTATATACACATTTAGCAAGCGATATCGAAATGCTTCAAATCATTAGTTTAACATATTTAAGTTAATTAACCTTCTTTAACGTATTGAAGTTGATATAAAGCCATGGCGGCATAACGGCAGTGTATTCCGAAGAATTCCGTAATCTTATATTTAGGTATAAAGTCGATTTTCTTGTATATACACATTCAGCAATCGATATCGAAATGCTTCAGATCATAAGCTTAACGTATTTAAGTTAATAATCCTTCTTTAACTCACTGAAGTCTACATAAAGCCTTAACGGCATAACGGCAGAGCATTTAGAAGAATTTTGTTATCTTATATTAAGGTATAAGTTCGATTTTCTTGTATATACACATTTAGCAATCTATATCGAAACGCCTCAAATCATTAGTTTAACATGTTTAAGTTAATAAACCTTCTTTAACGCACTGAAGTCTACATAAAGCCTTAACAGTGTAACTGCACTGCATTTAGAAGAATTCCGTTATTTTATATTTAGGTATAAATTCGACTTTCTTGTATATATGCATTTAGAAATCGATATCAAAATGCTTCAAATCATTAGTTTAACATACCTAAGTTAATTAACCTTCTTTAACGTATTGAAGTTGATAGAAAGCCATGGCGGCATAACGACAGTGCATGTAGAAAATTCCGTAATCTTATATTTAGGTATAAAGTCGATTTTCTTGTATATACACATTAAGCAATCGATATCGAAATGCTTCAAGTCATTAGTTTAACATATTTAAGTTAATAAAACTTCTTTAACGCACTGAAGTCTACATAAAGCCTTAACGGTATAACTGCACTGCATTTAGAAGAATTCCGTTATCTTATATTTAGGTATAAATTCGACTTTCTTGTATATACTCATTTAGCAAGCGATATCAAAATGCTTCAAACCATTAGTTTAACATATCTTAGTTAATTAACCTTCTTTAACGTATTGAAGTTGATATTAAGCCATAACGGCAGTGCATTCAGAAGAATTCCGTAATCTTATATTTAGGTATAAAGTCGATTTTCTTGTATATATGCATTAAGCAGTCGATATCGAAATGCTTCAAATAACTGGTTTAACATACTTAAGTTAATAAACCTTCTTTAACGAACTGAAGTTAATATAAAGCCATAACGGCATAACGGCAGTGCATTTAGAAGAATTACGTAATCTTATATTTAGGTATGAATTCGATTTTCTTCTATATACTCATTTAGCAATCGATATCGAAATGCTTCAAATCATTAATTTAACATATTTAAGTTAATAAAGCTTCTTTAACGCCTGAAGTCAACATAAAGCCATGGCACCATAACGGCAGTGCATGTAGAAGAATTCCGTAATCTTATATTTAGGTATGTAGTCGATTTTCTTGGATTTACATATTTAGCAATCGATATCGAAAATCTACAAATAACTGGTTTAGCATATTTATGTTAATTAACCTTCTTTATCGTACTGAAGTTTAAATAAAGCCATAACGGCATAACGGCAGTATATATGGGTGAATTCCGTAATCTTTTATTTACGTATAAAATCGATTTTCTTGTATATACACATTTAGCAATCGATATCGAAATACTTCAACTCATTAGTTTAACATATTTAAGTTAATAAACCTTCTTTAACGATCTGAAGTTGGCATAACGGCAGTGGATGTAGAAGAATTCCGTTATCTTATATTTAGGTATAAATTCGATTTTCTTGTATATACACATTGAGCTATCGATATCGAAATGCTTCAAATCATTTGTTTAACATTATAAGTTAATAAACATTTTTTAGCTTACTGAAGCCTACATAAAGCCTTAACGGTATAACGGCAGTGCATTTAGAAGAATTCCGTTATCTTATATTTAGGTATAAAGTCGATTTTCTTGTATATACACATTCAGCAATCGAGATCGAAATGCTTCAAATCATAAGTTTAACATATTTAAGTTAATTAATCCTCTTTGTCTTACTGAAGTCTACAAAAGCCTTAACGGCATAACGGCAGTGCATGTAAAAGTATTCCGTTATCATATATTTAGGTATAAAGTCGATTTTCTTGTATATACACATTTAGCAGGCGATATCGAAATGCTTCAAATCATTAGTTTATCATATTTAAGTTAATTAACCTTCTTTAACGTATTGAAGTTGATATAAAGCCATGGCGGCATAACGGCAGTGCATTTAGAAGAATTCCGTAATCTTATATTTAGGTATAAAGTCGATTTTCTTGTATATACACATTTAGCAAGCGATATCGAAATGCTTCAAATCATTAGTTTAATATATTTAAGTTAATTAACCTTCTTTAACGTATTGAAGTTGATATAAAGCCATGGCGGCATAACGGCAGTGTATTCCGAAGAATTCCGTAATCCTATATTTAGGTATAAAGTCGATTTTCTTGTATATACACATTCAGCAATCGATATCGAAATGCTTCATATCATAAGTTTAACATATTTAAGTTAATAATCCTTCTTTAACTCACTGAAGTCTACATAAAGCCTTAACGGCATAACGGCAGAGCATTTAGAAGAATTTTGTTATCTTATATTAAGGTATAAGTTCGATTTTCTTGTATATACACATTTAGCAATCTATATCGAAACGCCTCAAATCATTAGTTTAACATGTTTAAGTTAATAAACCTTCTTTAACGCACTGAAGTCTACATAAAGCCTTAACAGTGTAACTGCACTGCATTTAGAAGAATTCCGTTATTTTATATTTAGGTATAAATTCGACTTTCTTGTATATATGCATTTAGAAATCGATAGTGAAATGCTTCAAATCATTAGTTTAACATATCTAAGTTAATTAACCTTCTTTAACGTATTGAAGTTGATAGAAAGCCATGGCGGCATAACGACAGTGCATGTAGAAAATTCCGTAATCTTATATTTAGGTATAAAGTCGATTTTCTTGTATATACACATTAAGCAATCGATATCGAAATGCTTCAAGTCATTAGTTTAACATATTTAAGTTAATAAAACTTCTTTAACGCACTGAAGTCTACATAAAGCCTTAACGGTATAACTGCACTGCATTTAGAAGAATTCCGTTATCTTATATTTAGGTATAAATTCGACTTTCTTGTATATACTCATTTAGCAAGCGATATCAAAATGCTTCAAACCATTAGTTTAACATATCTTAGTTAATTAACCTTCTTTAACGTATTGAAGTTGATATTAAGCCATAACGGCAGTGCATTCAGAAGAATTCCGTAATCTTATATTTAGGTATAAAGTCGATTTTCTTGTATATATGCATTAAGCAGTCGATATCGAAATGCTTCAAATCATTAGTTTAACATACTTAAGTTAATAAACCTTCTTTAACGAACTGAAGTTAATATAAAGCCATAACGGCATAACGGCAGTGCATTTAGAAGAATTACGTAATCTTATATTTAGGTATGAATTCGATTTTCTTCTATATACTCATTTAGCAATCGATATCGAAATGCTTCAAATCATTAATTTAACATATTTAAGTTAATAAAGCTTCTTTTAACCCCTGAAGTCAACATAAAGCCATGGACGGATAACGGCAGTGCATTTAGAAGAATTCCGTTATCTTATATTTAGGTATAAAGTCGATTTTCTTGTATATACACATTTAGCAATCGATATCGAAAATGCTTCAAATCATAGTTTAACATATTTAGTTAATTAACCTTCTTTATCGTACTGAAGTCTAAAAAAGCCTTAACGGCATAACGGCAGTGCATTAGGGAATTCCGTAATCTTATATTTAGGTATAAAGTCGATTTTCTTGTATATACACATTTAGCAATCGATATCGAAATGCTTCAACTCATTAGTTTAACATATTTAAGTTAATAAACCTTCTTTAACGAACTGAAGTTGGCATAAAGCCATGGCGGCATAACGGCAGTGCATGAAGAATTCCGTAATCTTATATTTAGGTATAAATTCGATTTTCTTGTATATACACATTTAGCTAATCGATATCGAAATGCTTCAAATCATTAGTTTAACATATTTAAGTTAATAAACTTCTTTAACTATCTGAAGTCTACATAAAGCCAAGGCGGTATAACGGCAGTGCATTTAGAAGAATTCCGTAATCTTATATTTAGGTATAAAGTCGATTTTCTTGTATTTACATATTAGCAATCGATATCGAAATGCTTCAAATCATAAGTTTAACATATTTAAGTTAATTAACCTCTTTTCTTACTGAAGTCTACATAAAGCCTTAACGGCATAACGGCAGTGCATTTAAAAGAATTCCGTTATCTTATATTTAGGTATAAAGTCGATTTTGTTGTATATACACATTTAGCAAGCGATATCGAAATGCTTCAACTCATTAGTTTAACATATTTAAGTTAATAAACCTTCTTTAACGAACTGAAGTTGGCATAAAGCCATGGCGGCATAACGGCAGTGCATGTAAAAGAATTCCGTAATCTTATATTTAGGTATAAAGTCGATTTTGTTGTATATACACATTTAGTAATCGATATCGAGATGCTTCGACTCATTAGCTTAACATATTTAAGTTAATAAGCCTTCTTCAACGATCTGAATTTGGCATATAGCCAAGGCGGTATTACGGCAGTGCATTTAGAAGAATTCCGTAATTTTCTATTTAGGTATAAAGTCGATTTTCTTGTGTTTACATATTAAGCAATCGATATCGAAATGCTTCAAATCATTAGTTTAACATATTTAAGTTAATTAACCCTCTCTTTCTTACTGAATTCTACATAAAGCCTTAACGGCATAACGGCAGTGCATTTAAAAGAATTCCGTTATCTTATATTTAGGTATAAAGTCGATTTTGTTGTATATACACATTTAGCAAGCGATATCGAAATGCTTCAACTCATTAGTTTAACATATTTAAGTTAATAAACCTTCTTTAACGAACTGAAGTTGGCATAAAGCCATGGCGGCATAACGGCAGTGCATGTAGAAGAATTCCGTTATCTTATATTAAGGTAAAAATTCGATTTTCTTGTATATACACATTTAGTAATCGATATCGAGATGCTTCGACTCATTAGCTTAACATATTTAAGTTAATAAGCCTTCTTCAACGATGTGAATTTGGCATATAGCCACGGCGGTTTACGTCAGTGCATTTAGAAGAATTCCGTAATTTTCTTTTAGGTATAAAGTCGATTTTCTTGTGTTTACATATTAAGCAATCGATATCGAAATGCTTCAAATCATTAGTTTAACATATTTAACCCTTTGGGCTGTAGGTCGATTTTTCGACCAGCAACTTTGAAAAATCACCGAGACGAAAATATCCGAGATATGTCTTGAAGGCAATAATTGTATGTCATCTTGCATCTTTATAATCTTTACAAAATTTTTCTTTCATTAATTAGTAATTGTTTTTAAATTTTATCGGATTTTCGGAAGACCCATTTTTTCGACATTTTTTATAAAAATTGGAAAAAATAGAGAAAATTAAAAAAAAAAAATAAGGTTTCTATATATTGTAGGGTTTGTCGCACACTTCACGCAGAATATATTTTTCAGCAGATCAGTTGTAGTATAGAATGATAAGGAATGCACAAAATTAACTGGTTGATAAATCGACCACCGGCCGAAAACGATACGTAAAATATTTCCACTTCACTATTTTTGTGTCCTTACATCTAGGAAGTTAACATAATGCATGCGAGCGTAAAACTAATGAGTGTAAATGTTTATTGTTGTTTCTGTTATTTAATGTAAGGAAAGATTAAAGAAATTAGATGTATGGAAATTATTAAATGAGAAAAAGAAAATATGAGAGGATAAGTAAGACAGGTAAAGAAAGAATGAAGAGAGATGTTGTTTTGTTGGTAGTGGGAGTACTAGTATATGACTATATACTTTTAATTTAACAGAAAATTGCTTTGTTAAATTGTTGATTACTGAGTTCTTTTATAAACAAGTATACGCAAGAAGTATCATAATGAAAAATATGCAGGACAAAGCACCGTCTTACAGTTCAAAAAATTTTTTCGTAATTACATATCAGAAAATGAAAAAATCGAATAAATACTTGTTCCATTCCATGGAATATTCAAGAACTTTCTTTCTAGATATTTGTAGAATAGAATTTTCCGAAGCTTCCAAGATCACAAATATAAAAAGGCGCCCTTCATGGCAGGTAGTTAGTCGGTTGTTGCACACGAGCCTGAACAGGTCTTTCAGTGAAATTTTGAGTTGTCTCTTGAAAATGTTTCGAAAAAGATACCGGAGCCAAAGAGAGATTGAAGAGATTATGGGGCACGCCGATCATGAAATCGGAAATCGCATCCTCCATGCAGAAATGGTCGACTTAGTGGTCTTGCCTCCGGGAACTACAGATGCAGTAAGTGACACGGTTGCGGTGAACAAGGAAATTGACAAAATGGAAAAACTTTACAGCAAATATGGTATGTATTGCAATTTCATGGGCATTTATATTTTCGTGTAGCTCTTTTAGTAAGTTATATCGCGTTGCAGGAGGGTACTCACCAATTCAACTTTTCAACTTGTTTATCGATGATGAAATAATCAAATATTTGGTTCGATGTACGATGAACTACGCGAAAATCGATCACAACGACTTGAAATTTGTAATGGATGATGAGGAAATGCGCCGGTTCATTGGAATTTTGTTCGTGACTGGCTACAATACACGACCGCGCATCGATAATTATTGGTCGCCCCAAACCCTACACTGGAGTGCAAAATAATCCGTGACGCAATGGCTCGTAATCGTTTCAAACTAATAAAGAAGTATTTCCATGTGTGCGATAATCATACAATCGATGCCAGTGATAAGTTCGCCAAAGTGACACCGTGGAACATTCGTTTGAATAAGAAGTTTATGCAGTTTGGCGTATTCTCGCACAATCTGTCTATCGATGAGCAGATGATTGCTTACTACGGTCGTCATTCTTGCAAAATGTTTATAAAAGGAAAACCCATTCGATTTGGTTTCAAATACTGTGATTTATGTTCGTCTGATGGCTATTTGTATTCGTTCATTCCGTACAGCGGTGCAAAAGAGAATCGAGAACCCGAATACAAAAACTGCGGCTTAGGTGAAATGGTCGTACTAAAGTTTTTAAACAACTTGACAATCCACGTGAACATAGTGTTGCGTTTGACAATTTCTTCACTTCTCATAAATTGATAAGTCACCTCACCTCTTTGGGGTATTATGCTACCGGAACTATTTGTGACAATCGTACGAATAAAGCGAAACTTACTGACGTCTCGTCGTCTAAGAAGAAAGAACGCGGTTGGTTAGGTTACACATTTGATCAAAACAATAATGTGCTGATAGCCCGATGGAACGACAATTCTGTTGTGACCATTGCATCAAATCATGAGACAATTGAACCACTGCATCGTGTGAAGCGATGGAAAGGCGGCAAGAAATATTATGTTGATATGCCACACATCGTGCGAGCATACAATAATCGAATGGGTGGTGTTGATCTCTTCGATAATGCCATGAACAATTATCGAATTCGCGTTCGAGGAAAAAAGTGGTATTGGCCCCTGATAACAAATGGATTTGATGCTGCAATGGTGAACGCTTGGAAAATTCATTGTGCTCTCGTCAAATATGAAAAGGGAATGTCACGTACCACCGAAAGATGTATTGTTCAGAAAATAGAATTATTGGATCAATTACAGTTCCGTATTTACGTTGCAGAATCTTTGCTTCGAATGGCAATACCGTCGATGTCGTCTTCGGAGACGTTGATTCCACAGTCAACAGCTGTTCGAAAATCCCAAAAACGCCGCTCTGGAGAGTTTTCGTAAAGACAAAGTTGGGCATGGCATTAACAAATTAGAGAAACCTCGTCGTTGTCAAAATTGTCACAAACATTCGTCATATAAATACACAAAATGCGATATACCTCTACATGTTTTGTGCTTCAATCAATTCCATGAAATATAAAGATAAGATATAGAACTTTCAAGAAAAGTTTTTCAGAACTTACTTATGACGTGTATCTTTCTTTTATTTAAAAAAAAAGTAATGTGAAATTGAAAAAAATGAACAAAATAAACGTTTTGAATGATAAAGCACTGTTTCACTTTAGTAAGTATCGTTTTCGGCCGATGGTCGATTTTTCGACCACATTCCCGTGGCTAAACGGCTTAATGTAAAAATCTCAAAAATCTAAACCATTGAGTTTTTTTTATACTAAACAAAATATAAAGTTTCGTTGAAATCAAAGCAGTGGATCTAAGTGCGGCCGGAAATGGGTTAAGCTAATTAAACCCCCTCTATCTTACTGAATTCTACATAAAGCCTTAACGGCATAACGGCAGTGCATTTAAAAGAATTCCCTTATCTTATATTTAGGTATAAAGTCGATTGTATATACACATTTAAAGGCAAAAAAAGGCGAAAAAATTTTTGAAATTGGGTTCCAAAATCATTAAAAAAATTTTATCAAAATTTTTAAAAGAAAAAAAATTAAACCCTTTTTTTTTTGTTTTAACCCGGGGATTTAAGTTGATATAAAGCCATGGCGGCATAACGGCAGTGCATTTAGAAGAATTCCGTAATCTTATATTTAGGTATAAAGTCGATTTTCTTGTATATACACATTTAGCAAGCGATAGCGAAATGCTTCAAATAATTAGTTTAACATATTTAAGTTAATTAACCTTCTTTAACGTATTGAAGTTGATATAAAGCCATGGCGGCATAACGGCAGTGTATTTAGAAGAATTCCGTAATTTTATATTTAGGTATAAAGTCGATTTTCTTGTATATACACATTCAGCAATCGATATCGAAATGCTTCAAATCATAAGTTTAACATATTTAAGTTAATTAATCCTCTTTGTTTTACTGAAGTCTACAAAAGCCTTAACGGCATAACGGCAGTGCATTTGGAAGAGTTCCGTAATCATATATTTAGGTATAAAGTCGATTTTCTTGTATATACTCATTTAGCAATCGATATCGAAATGCTTCAAATCATTAGTTTAACATATTTAAGTTAATAATCCTTCTTTAACTCACTGAAGTCTACATAAAGCCTTAACGGCATAACGGCAGAGCATTTAGAAGAATTCCGTTATCTTATATTAAGGTATAAGTTCGATTTTCTTGTATATACACATTTAGCAATCTATATCGAAACGCCTCAAATCATTAGTTTAACAAGTTTAAGTTAATAAACCTCCTTTAACGCACTGAAGTCTACATAAAGCCTTAACGGTGTAACTGCACTGCATTTAGAAGAATTCCGTAATTTTATATTTAGGTATAAATTCCATTTTTTTGTATATATGCATTTAGAAATCGATATTGAAATGCTTCAAATCATTAGTTTAACATATCTTAGTTAATTAACCTTCTTTAACGTATTGAAGTTGATATAAAGCCATGGCGGCATAACGACAGTGCATGTAGAAAATTCCGTAATCTTATATTTAGGTATAAAGTCGATTTTCTTGTACATACACATTAAGCAATCGATATCGAAATGCTTCAAATCATTAGTTTAACATATTTAAGTTAATAAAACTTCTTTAACGCACTGAAGCCTACATAAAGCCTTAACGGTATAACTGCACTGCATTAAGAAGAATTCCGTTATCTTATATTTAGGTATAAATTCGACTTTCTTGTATATACTCATTTAGCAAGCGATATCAAAAAGCTTCAAACCATTAGTTTAACATATTTAAGTTAATTAAACCCTTCTTTAACGTATTGAAGTTGATATTAAGCCATAACGGCAGTGCATTCAGAAGAATTCCGTAAACTTATATTTAGGTATAAAGTCGATTTTCTTGTATATATGCATTAAGCAGTCGATATCGAAATGCTTCAAATAACTGGTTTAACATACTTAAGTTAATAAACCTTCTTTAACGAACTGAAGTTAATAGAAAGCCATAACGGCATAACGGCAGTGCATTTAGAAGAATTACGTTATCTTTAATTTAGGTATGAATTCGATTTTCTTGTATATACTCATTTAGCAATCGATATCGAAATGCTTCAAATCATTAATTCAACATATTTAAGTTAATAAAGCTTCTTTAACACCTGAAGTCAACATAAAGCCATGGCACCATAACAGCAGTGCATGTAGAAGAATTCCGTAATCTTATATTTAGGTATGTAGTCGAATTTCTTGGATTTACATATTTAGCAATCGATATCGAAAATCTACAAATAACTGATTTAGCATATTTATGTTAATTAACCTTCTTAATCGTACTGAAGTTTAAATAAAGCCATAACAGCATAACGGCAGTATATTTGGGTGAATTCCGTAATCTTTTATTTACGTATAAAATCGATTTTCTTGTATATACACATTAAGCAATCGATATCGAAATGCCTCAACTCATTAGTTTAACATATTTAAGTTAATAAACCTTCTTTAACGATCTGAAGTTGGCATAACGGCAGTGGATGTAGAAGAATTCCGTTATCTTATATTTAGGTATAAGTTCGATTTTCTTGTATATACACATTGAGCTATCGATATCGAAATGCTTCAAATCATTTGTTTAACATTATAAGTTAATAAACATTTTTTAGCTTACTGAAGCCTACATAAAGCCTTAACGATATAACGGCAGTGCATGTAAAAGAATTCCGTTATCATATATTTAGGTATAAAGTCGATTTTCTTGTATATACACATTTAGCAGGCGATATCGAAATGCTTCAAATCATTAGTTTATCATATTTAAGTTAATTAACCTTCTTTAACGTATTGAAGTTGATATAAAGCCATGGCGGCATAACGGCAGTGTATTTAGAAGAATTCCGTAATCTTATATTTAGGTATAAAGTCGATTTTCTTGTATATACACTTTCAGCAATCGATATCGAAATGCTTCAAATCATAAGTTTAACATATTTAAGTTAATTAATCCTCCTTGTTTTACTGAAGTCTACAAAAGCCTTAACGGCATAACGGCAGTGCATTTGGAAGAGTTCCGTAATCATATATTTAGGTATAAAGTCGATTTTCTTGTATATACATATTTAGCTATCGATATCGAAATTCTTCAAATCATTAGTTTAACATATTTAAGTTAATAAACATTTTTTAGCTTACTGAAGTCTACATAAAGCCCTAACGGTGCAACGGCAGTGCATTTAGAAGAATTCTGTAATGTTATAATTTTATATTTATGTATAAAGTCGATTTTCTTGTATATACACATTTAGCAATCGATATCGAAATGCTTCAAATAATTAGTTTAACATATTTAAGTTAATAAACCTTCGTTAACGAACGGACGTTGGCTTAAAGCCATGGCGGCATATCGGCAGTGCATTTAGAAGAATTACGTAAACTTATATTTAGGTATAAAGTCGATTTTTTTTGTTTATACACATTTAGCTATCGATATCGAAATGCTTCAAATCATAAGTTTAACATATTAAGTTAATAACTATTTTTTAGCTTACTGAAGTCTACATAAAGCCTTAACGGTATAACGGCAGTGCATTTAGAAGAATTCCGTAATGTTATAGTTTTATATTTAGGTATAAAGTCGCTTTTCTTGTATATACACATTTCGCAATCGATATCGAAATGCGTCAGATAACTGGTTTAACATATTCAAGTTAATAAACCTCCTTTAGCGAACTGAAGTTGACATAACGTCATAACGGCACTGCATTTGGAAGAATTTCGTAGTCTTATATGTAGTCATAAAGTCGATTTTGTTGTATATACGCATTTAGCAATCGATATCGAAATGCTTCAAATAACTGGTTAAGCATATTTAGATTAATTAACCTTCTTTATCTTACTGAAGTTTACATAGAGCCATAACGGCATAACGGCAGTATATTTGGGTGAATTCTGTAATCTTATATTTAGGTATAAAATCGATTTTCTTGTATATACACATTTAGCAATCGATAACGAAATGCTTCAAATCATTAGTTTAACATATTTAAGTTTATAAACCTTCTTTATCTGACTGAAGATTACATAAAGCCATAACGGTATAACGCCAGTGCATTTGGAAGAATTCCGTAAACATATATTTAGGTATAATGTCGATTTTGTTGTATATACACATTAAGCAATCGATATTGAGATGCTTCAAATCATTAGTTTAACATATTTAAGTTAATTAACCTTCTTTTTCTTACTGAAGTTTACGTAAAGCCATAACGGTATAACGGCAGTGCATTTGGAAGAATTCCGTAATCTTATATTCAGGTATAAAGTCGATTTTGTTGTATATACACATTTAGCAATCGATATCGAGATGGTTCAACTCATTAGTTTAACATATTTAAGTTAATAAACCTTCTTTAACGATCTGAAGTTGGTTTAAGCCATGGCGGTATAACGGCACTGCATTTGGAAGAATTCCGTAGTCTTATGTGTAGGCATGAAGTCGATATTGTTGTATATACACACTTAGCAATCGATATCGAGATGCTTTAAATCATTAGTTTAACATATTTAAGTTAATAAACCTGCTTTATCTGACTGAAGTTTACGTAAAGCCATAACGGTATAACGGCAGTGCATTTGGAAGAATTCCGTAATCATGTATTTAGGTAAAAAGTCGATTTTGTTGTATATACATATTTAACAATCGACATCGAGATGGTTCAACTCATTACTTTAAATTATCTAACCAATATATTATGTTCGACCCACCTCGTTCAAATAGTTTACCCGCTAGAGCGTTATCAAAAGTGAAACAAAAATGTGCCAAGCGCCTGGTACGAGTAGAAGAAAGATAGAAGGTTTTCCTAAGAGGCCTTTAAATTATCTAACCATTGCTTTATATTTGACCCACCTCGTTCCAATAGTTTAGCCTCAGAGCGTTAGCAAAGTTGAAACAAAAATGTGACTATTGCCACGCCCCTGGTAGATGTAGAAGAAAGATTGAAGACCTTCCTGAGAGCTCTTTAAATTATCTAACCAATGCTTTATGTTTGACCCACCTCGTTTTAATAGTTTAGCCGCTAGAGCGTTAGCAAAGTTGAAACAAAAATGTGACTATTGCCAAGCCCCTGATAGCAGTAGAAGAAAGATTGAAGACTTTCCGGAGAGCTATTTAAGTTATCTGACCAATGCTTTATGTTTTAATAGTTTAGCCTCAGAGCGTTAGCAAAGTTGAAACAAAAATGGGACTATTGCCAAGCCCCTAGTAGGAGTAGAAGAAAAATTGGGGACTTTCCTGTTTCACTTTTCCTAACACTCTAGCGGCTAAACTATCGGAACGAGGTGGGTCAAACATAAAGCATTGGTTAGATAATTTAACAGCTCTCAGGAAGGCTTCAATCTTTCTTCTACTCCTGCCAGGGGCTTGGCAATAGTCACATTTTTGTTTCAACTTTGCTATCGCTCTGAGGCTAAACTATTAGAACGAGGTGGGTCGAACATAAAGCATTGGTTAGATAATTTAAAGAGCTCTCAGGAAAGTCTTCAATCTTTCTTCTACTCCTATGCAGGGGCTTCGGCAATAGTCACATTTTTGTTTCAACTTTGCTAACGCTCTAGCGGCTAAACTATTGAGAAACGAGGTTAGTCCAACTTAAAGCATTGGTTAGATAATTTAAAGAGCTCTCAGGAAGCTTCAATCTTTCTTCTACTCCTCAGGGGCTGGCAATAGTCACATTTTTGTTTCAACTTTGCTAACGCTCTAGCGGCTAAACTATTGGAAGAGGTTAGTCCAACTTAAAGCATTGGTTAGATAATTTAAAGAGCTCTCAGAAAGTCTTTACTCTTTCTTCTACTTCTATCAGGGGCTTGGAAATAGTCACATTTCTGTTTCACTTAATTCACTTATTAATGCTCTAGCGGGTTAACTATTTAAACGAGGTGAGTCAAACATAAAGCATTGGTTAGGTAATTTAAGGAGCTCTCAGGAAAGTCCCCAATTTTTCTTCTACTCCTACCAGGGGCTTGGCAATAGTCCCATTTTTGTTTCAACTTTGCTAACGCTCTGAGGCTAAACTATTAAAACATAAAGCATTGGTCAGATAACTTAAATAGCTCTCCGGAAAGTCTTCAATCTTTCTTCTACTGCTATCAGGGGCTTGGCAATAGTCACATTTTTGTTTCAACTTTGCTAACGCTCTAGCGGCTAAACTATTAAAACGAGGTGGGTCAAACATAAAGCATTGGTTAGATAATTTAAAGAGCTCTCAGGAAAGTCTTCAATCTTTCTTCTACATCTACCAGGGGCGTGGCAATAGTCACATTTTTGTTTCAACTTTGCTAACGCTCTGAGGCTAAACTATTGGAACGAGGTGGGTCAAATATAAAGCAATGGTTAGATAATTTAAAGGCCTCTTAGGAAAACCTTCTATCTTTCTTCTACTCGAACCAGGCGCTTGGCACATTTTTGTTTCACTTTTGATAACGCTCTAGCGGGTAAACTATTTGAACGAGGTGGGTCGAACATAATATATTGGTTAGATAATTTAAAGTAATGAGTTGAACCATCTCGATGTCGATTGTTAAATATGTATATACAACAAAATCGACTTTTTACCTAAATACATGATTACGGAATTCTTCCAAATGCACTGCCGTTATACCGTTATGGCTTTACGTAAACTTCAGTCAGATAAAGCAGGTTTATTAACTTAAATATGTTAAACTAATGATTTAAAGCATCTCGATATCGATTGCTAAGTGTGTATATACAACAATATCGACTTTATGCCTACACATAAGACTACGGAATTCTTCCAAATGCAGTGCCGTTATACCGCCATGGCTTAAACCAACTTCAGATCGTTAAAGAAGGTTTATTAACTTAAATATGTTAAACTAATGAGTTGAACCATCTCGATATCGATTGCTAAATGTGTATATACAACAAAATCGACTTTATACCTGAATATAAGATTACGGAATTCTTCCAAATGCACTGCCGTTATACCGTTATGGCTTTACGTAAACTTCAGTAAGAAAAAGAAGGTTAATTAACTTAATTATGTTAAACTAATGATTTGAAGCATCTCAATATCGATTGCTTAATGTGTATATACAACAAAATCGACATTATACCTAAATATATGTTTACGGAATTCTTCCAAATGCACTGGCGTTATACCGTTATGGCTTTATGTAATCTTCAGTCAGATAAAGAAGGTTTATAAACTTAAATATGTTAAACTAATGATTTGAAGCATTTCGTTATCGATTGCTAAATGTGTATATACAAGAGAATCGATTTTATACCTAAATATAAGATTACAGAATTCACCCAAATATACTGCCGTTATGCCGTTATGGCTCTATGTAAACTTCAGTAAGATAAAGAAGGTTAATTAATCTAAATATGCTTAACCAGTTATTTGAAGCATTTCGATATCGATTGCTAAATGCGTATATACAACAAAATCGACTTTATGACTACATATAAGACTACGAAATTCTTCCAAATGCAGTGCCGTTATGGCTTTATGTCAACTTCAGTAAGCTAAAGGAGATTAATTAACTTGAATATGTTAAACCAGTTATCTGACGCATTTCGATATCGATTGCGAAATGTGTATATACAAGAAAAGCGACTTTATACCTAAATATAAAATTATAACATTACGGAATTCTTCTAAATGCACTGCCGTTTTACCGTTAAGGCTTTATGTAGACTTCAGTATGCTAAAAAATGTTTATTAACTTAATATGTTAAACTTATGATTTGAAGCATTTCGATATCGATAGCTAAATGTGTATAAACAAAAAAAATCGACTTTATACATAAATATAAGTTTACGTAATTCTTCTAAATGCACTGCCGATATGCCGCCATGGCTTTAAGCCAACGTCCGTTCGTTAACGAAGGTTTATTAACTTAAATATGTTAAACTAATTATTTGAAGCATTTCGATATCGATTGCTAAATGTGTATATACAAGAAAATCGACTTTATACATAAATATAAGACTACGGAATTCTTCCAAATGTACTGTCGTTATGCCGCCATAGCTTTATATCACCTTCATTACATTAAAGAAGGTTAACTAACTTAAATATGTTAAACTAATGATTTGAAGATTTTCGATATCGATTGCTAAATGTATAAATACAAGAAGATCGACTATATACCTAAATATAAGATTACGGAATTCTTCTAAATGCATGTCGTTTTGCCGCCATGGCTTTATATCACCTTCATTACGTTAAAGAAGGTTAATTAACTTAAATATGTTAAACTAATGATTTGAAGCATTTCGATATCGATTGCTAAATGTGTATATACAACAAAATCGACTTTATACCTAAATATAAGATTACGGAATTCTGCCAAATGTACTGTCGTTATGCCGCCATGGCTTTATATCGACTTCAATACGTTAAAGAAGTTTAATTAACTTAAATATGTTAAACTAATGATTTGAAGCATTTCGATATCGATTGCTAGATGCGTATATTCAACAAAATGAACTTTATACCTAAATATAAGATAACGGAATTCATATAAATATACTGCCGTTATGCCGTTATGGCTTTATGTAAACTTCAGTAAGATAAAGAAGATTAATTAACTTAAATATGCTAAACCAGTTATTCGATGCATTTCGATATCGACTGCTAAATGTGTAAATACAAGAAAATCGACTTTATACCAAAATATAAGATAACGGAGTCCTTTCAAATGCACTGCTGTTATACCGTTATGGCTTTATGTACACTTCAGTAAGGGAAATAAGGTTAATTAACTTAAATATGTTAAACTAATGAGTTGAACCATCTCGATATCGATTGCTAATGTGTATATACAACAAAAACGACTTTATACCTAAATATAAGATTACGGAATTCTTCTTAATGCACTGCCGTTATGCCGCCATGGCTTTAAGCCAACTTCAGATCGTTAAAGAAGGTTTATTAACTTAAATATGTTAAACTAATGAGTTAAACCATATCGATATCGATTGCTAATGTGTATATACTACAAAATCGACTTTATACCTAAATATAAGATTACGGAATTCTTCCAAATGCACTGCCGTTATACCGTTATGGCTTTACGTAAACTTCAGTGAGAAAAATAAGGTTAATTAACTTAAATATGTTAAACTAATGATTTGAAGCATCTCGATATCGATTGCTAAATGTGTAAATACAACAAAATCGACATTATACCTAAATATAAGTATAAGGAATTCTTCCAAATGCAGTGCCGTTATACCGTTATGGCTTTATGTTAACTTTAGTTTGTTAAAGAAGGTTTATTAACTTAAATATGTTAAACCAGTTATTTGAAGCATTTCGGTATCGATTGCTAAATGCATATATAAAAGAAAATCGACTTTATACCTAAATATAAGACTACGGAATTCTTCCAAATGTACTGTCGTTATGCCGCCATGGTTTTATATCAACTTCAATACGTTAAAGAAGGTTAATTAACTTAAATTTGTTAAACTAATGATTTGAAGCATTTCGATATCGCTTGCTAAATGTGTATGTAAAAGAAAATCGAATTTATACCTAATCATAAGATTACGGAATTCTTCCAAATGTACTGTCGTTATGCCGCCATGTCTTTGCGTCACCTTCATTACGTTAAAGAAGGTTAATTAACTTAAATTTGTTAAACTAATGATTTGAAGCATTTCGATATCGCTTGCTAAATGTGTATGTAAAAGAAAATCGAATTTATACCTAAATATAAGATTACGGAATTCTTCCAAATGCACTGCCGTTATGCCGCCATGGCTTTATGCCAACATCCGTTAGTTAAAGAAGGTTAATTAACTTAAATATGTTAAACTAATGATTTGAAGCATTTCGATATCGACTGCTAAATGTGTATGTACAACAAAATCGACTTTATACCTTAATTTCGATATCGATTGCTTAATGCATATATAAAAGAAAATCGACTTTATACCTCAATATAAGACTACGGAATTCTTCCAAATGCACTGCCGTTATACCGTTATGGCTTTATATCAACTTCAATACGTTAAAGAAGGTTAATTAACTTAAATTTGTTAAACTAATGATTTGAAGCATTTCGATATCGATTGCTAAATGTGTATGTACAACAAAATCGATTTTATGCCTAAATAAAAGATTACGGAGTTCACCCAAATATACAGCCCTTATGCCGTTATGGCTTTATGTAAACTTCGGTAAGATAAAGAAGGTTAATTAACCTAAACATGCTAAACCAGTTATTTGAAGCTTTTCGATATCGATTGCTAAATGCGTATATACAAGAAAATCGACTTTATACCTAAATATAAGAACTCGGAATTCTTCTAAATGCACTGTCGTTATGCCGCCATAGCTTTATATTACCTTCATTACGTTAAAGAAGGTTAATTAACTTATATATGTTAAACTAATGATTTGAAGCATTTCGATATAAATTGGTAAATGAGTATGTACAAAAAAATCGATTTTATACCTAAATATAAGATTGCGGAATTCATATAAATATACTGCCGTTATGGCTTTATGTAAACTTCAGAAAGATAAAGAAGGTTAATTAACTTAAATATGCTAAACCAGTTATGTGAAGCAGTTCGATATCGATTGCGAAATGTATATATACAAGAAAATCGACTTTATACCTAAATATAAGATTACGGAATTCTTCCACAGGTACTGTCGTTATGCCGCCATGGCGCTAAAGAAGGTTATTTATTTTAAATATGTTAATCTAATGGTTTGAAGCATTTCGATATCGATTGCTAAATGTGTAGATACAAGAAAATCGACTTTATACCTAAATATAAAATTATAACATTACGGAATGCTTCTAAATGCACTGCCGTTATGCCGCCATGGCTTTATATCAACTTCAATACGTTAAAGAAGGTTAATTAACTTAAATAAGTTAAACTAATGATTTGAAGCATTTTAATATCGCTTGCTAAATGTGTATATACAAGAAAATCGGATTTATACCTAAATATAAGATTACGGAATTCTTCTAAATGCACTGCCCTTATGCCGTTATGGCTTTATCTTAACTTCAGTTCGTTAAAGAAGGTTTATTAACTTAGATATGTTTAACTAATGAGTTGAAGCATCTCGATATCGATTGCTAAATGTGTATATACAACAAAATAGAGTTTATACCTAAATATAAGATTACGGAATTCTGTTAAATGCACTGCTGTTATACCGTTAAGGCTTTATGTAAACTTCAGTAAGCTAAAAAATGTTTATTAACTTAATATGTTTAAAAAATGATTTGAAGCATTTCGATATCGATTGAAAAATGTGTATATAAAAGAAAATCGACTTTATACCTAAATAAAAGATTCCGGAATTCTTCTAAATGCACTGCCGTTATGCCGCCGAGGCTATATGCCATTCTTAGATCGTTAAAGAAGGTTTATTAACTTAAATATGTTAAGCTAATGAGTTGAAGCATCTCGATATCGATTGCTAAATGTGTATATACCACAAAATAGACTTTATACCTAAATATAAGATTACGGAATTCTTCTAAATACACTGCCGTTATGCCGCCATTTCTTTTTATCAACTTGAATACGTTAAAGAAGGCTAATTAACTTAAATATGTTAAACTAATGATTTGAAGCATTTCGATATCGCTTGCTAAATGTGTATATATAAGAAAATCGACTTTATACCTAAATATAAGATTACGGAATTCTTCTAAATGCACTGCCGTTATGCCGCCATGGCTTTATATCAACTTCAATACGTTAAAAAAGTTTAATTAACTTAAATATGTTAAACTAATGATTTTAAGCATTTCGATATCGCTTGCTAAATGTGTATATACAACAAAATCGACTTTATACCTAAATGTAAGATAACGGAATTCTTTTAAATGCACTGCCGTTATGCCGTTAATTCTTTATGTAGACTTCAGTAAGATAGAGAGGGTTAATTAACTTAAATATGTTAAACTAATGATTTGAAGCATTTCGATATCGATTGCTTAATATGTAAATACAAGAAAATCGACTTTATACCTAAATAGAAGATTACGGAATTCTTCTGAATGCGTTGCAGTTATACCGTTGAGGCTTTATGTAGACTTCAGTGAGATAAAGAAGGTTTATTAACTTAAATATGTTAAACTAATGATTTGAAGCATTTCGATATCGATTGCTAAATGTGTATATACAAGAAAATCGACTTAATACCTAAATATAAGATAACGGAATTCTTCTACATGCACTGCCGTTATGCCGCCATGGCTTTATGCCAACTTCAGTTCGTTAAAGAAAGTTTATTAACTTAAATATGTTAAACTAATGAGTTGAAGCATCTCGATATCGATTGCTAAATGTGTATATACAACAAAATCGACTTTATACCTAAATATAAGTTTACGGAATTCTTCCAAATGCACTGCCGTTATACCGTTATGGCTTTATGTAAACTTCAGTAAGATAAGGAAAGTTAATTAACTTAAATATGTTAACTTAAATATGTTAAACTAATGACTTGAAGCATTTCGTTATCGATTGCTAAATACGTATATACAACAAAATCGACTTTATAACTAAATATAAGTTTACGGAACTCTTAAAAATGCATTGCCTTTATGCCGTTAAGGCTTTTGTAGACTTCAGTAAGACAAAGAGGATTAATTAACTTAAATATGTTAAACTTATGATTTGAAGCATTTCGATATCGATTGCTTAATGTGTATATACAAGAAAATCGACTTTATACCTAAATATAAGATTACGGAATTCTCCCAAATGAACTGTCGTTATGCCACCATGGCTTTGTATCACCTTCAATACGTTAAAGAAGATTAATTATTCTAAATATGTTAAACTAATGATTTGAAGCATTTCGATATCGATTGCTTAATATGTAAATACAAGAAAATCGACTTTATACCTAAATATAAAATTATAACATTACGTAATTCTTCTAAATGCACTGCCGCTGTACCGTTAAAGCTTTAAGTAGACCTCAGTAAGCTAAAAAATGTTTTTTAACTTAAGATGTTTAACAAATGATTTGAAGCATTTCGATATCGATTGAAAAATGTGTATATACAAGAAAATCGACTGTATGCCTACAATAAGATAACGGAATTCTTCTACACCCACTGCCGTTATGCCAACTTCAGATCGTTAAAGAAGGTCTATTAACTTAAATTAGTTAAACTAATGAGTTAAAGCATTTCGATGTCGATTGCTAAAAGCGTATATAAAACAAAATCGACTTAATACCTAAATATAAGACTATGGAACTTTCCAAATGCACTGCCGTTATGCCGGTAAGGCTTTTGTAGACTTCAGTAAGATAAAGAGGATTAATTTACTTAAATATGTTAAACTTATGACTAATGGTGTAAATACAAGAAAATCGACTATATACTTAAATATAAAATTACGGAATTCCTCTACATGCACTGTCGTTATGCCGCCGTGGCCTTATATCACCTTCATTACGTTAAAGAAAGTTAATTAACTTAAATATGTTAAACTAATGATTTGAAGCATTTCGATATCGATTGCTAAATGAGTATGTACAAAAAAATCGACTTTATACCTAAATATAAGATAACGGAATTCTTTTAAATGCACTGCCGTTATGCCGTTAAGGCTTTTGTAGACTTCAGTAAGATAAAGAGGGTTAACTAACTTAAATATGTTAAACTAATGAGTTGAAGCATTTCGATATCGATTGCTCAATGTGTATATACAACAAAATCGACTTTATACATAAATATAAGATTACGGAATTCTTCCAAATGCACTGCCGTTATACCGTTATGGCTTTATGTAAACTTCAGTAAGATAAAGAAGGTTAATTAACTTAAATATGTTAAACTAATGACTTGAAGCATTTCGTTATCGATTGCTTAATGTGTATATACAACAAAATCGACTTTATACCTAAATATAAGATTACGGAATTCTTCCAAATGCACTGCCGTTATACCGTTATGGCTTTATGTAAACTTCAGTGCGTTAAAGAAGGTTTATTAACTTAAATATGTTAAACTAATGATTTGAAGTATTTCGATATTGATTGCTAAATGAGTATATACAAGAAAATCGAATTCATACCTAAATATAAGATTACGTAATTCTTCTAAATGCACTGCCGTTATGCCGTTATGGCTTTATATTAACTTCAGTTCGTTAAAGAAGGTTTATTAACTTAAATATGTTAAACCAGTTATTTGAAGCATTTCGATATCGATTGCTTAATGCATATATACAAGAAAATCGACTTTATACCTAAATATAAGACTACGGAGTTCTTCCAAATGTACTGTCGTTATGCCGCCATGGCTCTTTATCAACTTCAATAAGTTAAAGAAGTTTAATTAACTTAAATATGTTAAACTAAAGATTTGAAGTATTTCGATATCGCTTGCTAAATGTGTATATACAAGAAAATCGAATTTATACCTAAATATAAGATAACGGAATTCTTCTAAATGCACTGCCGTTAAGGCTTTATGTAGACTTCAGTGCGTTAAAGAAGGTTTATTAACTTAAATATGTTAAACTAATGATTTGAAGTATTTCGATATCGACTGCTGAATGTGTATATACAAGAAAATCGACTTTATACCTAAATATAAGATAACGGAATTCTTCTACATGCACTGTCGTTCTGCCGCCATGGCTTTATATCAACTTCAATACGTTAAAGAAGGTTAATTAACTTAAATATGTTAAACTAATGATTTGAAGCATTTCGATACCGACTGCTAAATGTGTAAATGCAAGAAAATCGACTTTACACCTAAATATAAAATTATAACATTACGGAATTCTTCTAAATGCACTGCCGTTATACCGTTAAGGCTTTATGTAGACTTCAGTGAGTTAAAGAAGGTTTATTATTTTAAATATGTTAAACTAATGATTTGAAGCATTTCGATATCGATTGCTAAATGTGTATATACAAGAAAATCGAATTTATACCTAAATATAAGATTACGGAATTCTTCTAAATGCACTGCCGTTATGCCGTTAAGGCTTTATGTAGACTTCAGTGAGTTAAAGAAGGTTTATTATTTTAAATATGTTAAACTAATGATTTGAAGCATTTCGATATCGATTGTTAAATGTGTATATACAAGAAAATCGACTTTATACCTAAATATAAAATTACGGAATTCTTCCAAATATACTGTTGTTATGCCGCCATGGCTCTATGTCAACTTCAATACGTTAAAGAAGGTTAATTAACTCAAATATGTTAAACTAATGATTTGAAGCATATTGATATCGACTGCTAAATGTGTAAATGCAAGAAAATCGACTTTACACCTAAATATAAAATTATAACATTACGGAATTCTTCTAAATGCACTGCCGTTATACCGTTAAGGCTTTATGTAGACTTCAGTAAGCTAAAACATGTTTATTAATTTAATAAGTTAAACTAATGATTTGAAGCATTTCGATATCGATAGCTAAATATGAATATACAAGAAAATCGACTTTATACCTAAATATAAGATTATGGAATTCTTCTACATGCACTGCCGTTATGCCTCCATGGCTATATGCCCACTTCAGATCGTTAGAGAAGGTTTATTAACTTAAATATGTTAAACTAATGAGCTGAAGCATTTCTATATCGATTGCTAAATGTGTATATACTAGAAAATCGATTTTATACCTAAATAAAAGATTACGGAATTCACCCAAATATACTGCCGTTATGCCGCTATGGCTTAATGTAAACTTCAGTAAGATAAAGAAGGTAAATTAACCTAAATATGCTAAACCTGTTATTTGAAGCATTTCGATATCGATTGCTCAATGTGTATATACAAGGAAATCGACTATATACCTAAATACAAGATTACGGAGTTCTTCTTAATGCACTGCAGTTATACCGTTAAGGCTTTATGTAGACTTCAGTGAGCTAAATAAGGTTTATTAACTTAAATATGTCAAACTAATGATTTGAAGCATTTCGATATCGATTGCTAAATGTGTATATACAAGAAAATCGACTATATACTTAAATATAAAATTACGGAATTCTTCTACATGCACTGTCGTTATGCCGCCGTGGCTTTATATCACCTTCATTACGTTAAAGAAAGTTAATTAACTTAAATATGTTAAACTATTGATTTGAAGCATTTCAATATCGCTTGCTAAATGTGTATATACAAGAAAATCGGATTTATACCTAAATATAAGATTACGGAATTCTTCTAAATGCACTGCCGTTATGCCGTTATGGCTTTATGTTAACTTCAGTTCTTTAAAGAAGGTTTATTAACTTAGATATGTTAAGCTAATGAGTTGAAGCATCTCGATATCGATTGCTATATGTGTATATACAACAGAATAGACTTTATACCTAAATATAAGATTACGGAATTCTTTTGAATGCACTGCTGTTATACCGTTAAGGCTTTATGTAGACTTCAGTAAGCTAAAAAATGTTTATTAACTTAATATGTTAAACTAATGATTTGAAGCATTTCGATATCGATATCTAAATGTGTATAGAAAAGAAAATCGACTTTATACCTAAATAAAAGATTACGGAATTCTTCTAAATGCACTGCAGTTATGCCTCCATTTCTTTATATCAACTCCAATACGTTAAAGAAGGCTAATTAACTTAAATATGTTAAACTAATGATTTGAAGCATTTCGATATCGCTTGCTAAATGTGTATATACAAGAAAATCGACTTTATACCTAACTATAAGATTACGGAATTCTTCTAAATGCACTGCCGTTATGCCGCCATGGCTTTATATCAACTTCAATACGTTAAAGAAGGTTAATTAACTTAAATATGTTAAACTTATGATTTGAAGCATTTCGATATCGATTGCTTAATGTGTATATACAAGAAAATCGACTTTATACCTAAATATAAAATTATAACATTACGTAATTCTTCTACATGCACTGCCGCTGTACCGTTAAAGCTTTATGTAGACTTCAGTAAGCTAAAAAATGTTTTTTAATTTAAGATGTTTAACAAATGATTTGAAGCATTTCGATATCGATTGAAAACTGTGTATATACAAGAAAATCGACTTTATGCCTAATATAAGATAACGGAATTCTTCTCCATCCACTGCCGTTATGCCAACTTCAGATCGTTAAAGACGGTTAATTAACTTAAATTAGTAAAACTAATGAGTTAAAGCATTTCGATGCCGATTGCTAAATGCGTATATACAACCAAATCGACTTAATACCTAAATATAAGATTATGGAACTCTTCCAAATGCACTGCCGTTATGCCGTTAAGGCTTTTGTAGACTTCAGTAAGATAAAGAGGATTAATTTACTTAAATATGTTAAACTAATGACTAAAGGTGTATTTACAAGAAAATCGACTATATACTTAAATATAAAATTACGGAATTCTTCTAAATGCACTGTCGTTATGCCGCCGTGGCTTTATATCACCTTCATTACGTTAAAGAAAGTTAATTAACTTAAATATGTTAAACTAATTATTTGAAGCATTTCAATATCGCTTGCTAAATGTGTATATAAAAGAAAATCGACTTTATACCTAAATAAAAGATTACGAAATTCTTCTAAATGCACTGCCGTTATGCCTCCATTTCTTTATATCAACTTCAATACGTTAAAGAAGGCTAATTAACTTAAATATGTTAAACTAATGATTTGAAGCATTTCGATATCGCTTGCTAAATGTGCATATACAAGAAAATCGACTTTATACCTAACTATAAGATTACGGAATTCTTCTAAATGCACTGCGGTTATGCCGCCATGGCTTTATATCAACTTCAATACGTTAAAGAAGGTTAATTAACTTAAATATGTTAAACTAAGGATTTGAAGTATTTCGATGTCGCTTGCTAAATGTGTATATACAAGAAAATCGAATTTATACCTAAATATAAGATAACGGAATTCTTCTAAATGCACTGCCGTAATGCCGTTAAGGCTTTGTGTAGACTTCAGTGCGTTAAAGAAGGTTTATTAACTTAAATATGTTAAACTAATGATTTGAAGTATTTCGATATCGACTGCTGAATGTGTATGTACAAGAAAATCGACTTTATACCTAAATATAAGATCACGGAATTCTTCCAAATGTACTGTCATTATGCCGCCATGGCTTTGTATCAAATTCAATAAGTTAAAAAAGTTTAATTATTTTAAATATGTTAAACTAATGGTTTGAAGCATTTTGATATCGCTTGCTAAATGAGTATATACAAGAAAGTCATATTTATACCTAAATATAAGATAAGGGAATTCTTCTAAATGCAGTGCAGTTATACCGTTAAGGCTTTATGTAGACTTCAGTGCGTTAAAGAAGTTTTATTAACTTAAATATGTTAAACTAATGATTTGAAGCATTTCGATATCGATTGCTAAATGTGTATATACAAGGAAATCGACATTATACCTAAATATAAGATTACGGAATTCTTCTACATGCACTGTCGTTCTGCCGCCTTGGCTTTATATCAACTTCAATACGTTAAAGAAGGTTAATTAACTTAAATATGTTAAACTAATGATTTGAAGCATTTCGATATCGATTTCTAAATGCATATATGTAGTAAAAGACACTTGTTGTAATAAAACACACTTGTTGTAATAAAAAACACTTTATTCACTTACAATCACGTTTATGGAAACAATTCAAAGTACATGTGTAGATGCTTATATATTAATCGGCCACTTAGAACTACTAAACTACCCGGCGCAACAGTTTGACGACTGATCGTTGCGCACGCCTCTGTGTATCTTACTTGACTGTCTATACCTTGTCCGTTTTTCCTATTTCGTCCTCTGTCCGTTCGTTTCATGTTCTGTCGTTCCTCGCCTGCGTGGAGTTGCCACCTACCCCGATATCCCATTCCTACAATCGGCCACCCTGACACTTTATTCGACCTCGAATAGCTAGCGCCATGGCTTCATATTTTCAGCTATGGTTGTTGTTCGAAGCGGGCCCTCGTGGTTACCCACTTTCCTCACCTCATATCTACCGTGGTTTAGCTTGGCGGCTACCCTATACGGTCCTAAATATTTTGGCCTCAGTTTCATAGCGGTCCCGAACTGAGTCTTTTTGATCGCAACTAGATCACCGATGTTGTAGCTAACTTCTTCTTTCCTATTTTTATTGAAAGTTCTACAGTTTTCGTTTTGTATTTTATTTATATTTTCTTGAGCACTTTGTCTTACTAAGTCTCGTTCGGTATCTAGCTCTTCTATTATTAAATCGTCTAATATTTGTCTCAAATCTGGGTAATCGTTTACCCGCATATCTAACCCAATGAGAATTTTAAAGGGCGATGTTCTAGTGCTGCGCGGAACAGTGTTATTTAAAACTTGTTGTATCTTCGGCACCTGATTGTACCACTGGGTGGGGTTGCTTTGACACTTCTTAGCTATAATTGGAATGACCGTTCTGTGTACGCGCTCCACTTGCCCGTTACCGCGTGGTACTCCTGTTGCGATTAAAAAATGTTGTATGTTTTCTTTGTTACAATAGTCCCTGAAGCTATTAGACGTGAATGCTGCCCCTCTATCGGTTACTACTCGTTTGGGGTTGCCAAATATCGAAGCCTGTCTCTCCAGCCTATCGATCACCTCATCCACCCCCGTAGACTTTGTAGGGTATAACCATGTAAACTTGGAAAACCCGTCCACTATTACTAGAATGTGGTTATATTTCTTGCGTGTTTCGGTTAATGGCCCGACGTGATCAATGTGATAGGTCCCTAGCGGCTCACATGCTTTATCTATTGGATGCAAAAACCCTTCCTTTTTGCCTCTTTTTGCGTCTACGATTATGCATTCCACGCATCCCTTTACAACTTTTGCTACCTTTTCTGTCAAATCTGGTATATAGTAGTTTTTCTCTACAAGTTCCTGTGTCTTTTTCCGAGCAAAATGATTCTGATCGTGTGCTAGTTTAATTATCTCTGTTTCCATGCTGGATGGTAATACGAGCAGTTCTTTTATGGTGTCACAATAAACTATACCGTTCTTCAAGAAGAAATTCTCATAACTTCCTGTTTCCAGGATCTTCTTCACTGCTCTAATCCACGTATCTTGCTCTTGCGCCTCTCTCAGTCTAACTGTTAGTGAATCTTCGGCTAATAAACAATAAACGCGACTCAGTGCATCCACGTGCCTCATACGCGACCCCGACCTGTGTTCAACTATGTAGTCGTATTCTTGCAGATACATAGCCCACCGCATAACCCTATCCGGGACATCTCTCTTCTTAACCGTCATGGCGAAAGCGTTGCAGTCGCTAACTATCTTGAACTTCCTATCTTTAAGGTATACGTTCCATTTCTGCAATGCCTTAATTACTGCTAAAACCTCTAGCTCGAATGCGCTATACTTTTCTTCCGCCCATGTAGTTTTGCGGCTCATATATTCAACAGGGTGAAACAATCGATCCTCTGAATCCCTTTGCAACAAGACCGCTCCAAAACCCTGTTTAGAAGCGTCAGCGTGTACTTCCGTTTCCGCAGAAGGGTCAAAAAGTTTTAATGCCGGTGCGTTAATCAATGCTTTTTTCAACTCTTCTACAGCTAATAACTGTTCTACGCCCATTTTGAAAGCTTCATCCATCCTGAGTAAGTCTGAGAGTGGTTTGGCTATTATGGAATAGTCTCGTATAAAACGCCTAAAAAACGATGTTAATCCTAAAAACCTCTGTATTTCCTTTTTTACTTGTCGGTATAGGAAAGTTTCGCACGGCCCTGGTTTTCTCTACTGACGGTAAAATTTGACCGTTCTCCAGGATGTACCCCAAAAAATTAATTTGCCTCTTTATGAACTGACATTTCTCCCACTTTATCTGTAACCCATGTTCGCTAGCCTGTCTCAGTACCCTACGTAGTTTTACCAACGATTCGTTCTCATCCTTGGCGGGAATAACGATGTCGTCCATGTATATGATAATCGTATCATCTTTGAGCATATTCTGAAAAACTGCTCGAATAAACCTGCAAAACACTGCCGGTGAGTTGGTAATACCAAATGGTACGAAACAGAATTCAAATTGGCCGCTGTGGGTGACAAACGAAGTATACTTTCGCGAGTCAGGTTCGACTGGCACGTGATAAAACCCATTTTTTAGGTCGAGGGTTGTGAAAACTTTCGCGCCCTGCAACTTATCTAACAGTTCGTCTACAAGGGCCATCGGGAAGTTGTCCCTAACAATTCTCTCGTTAATTTTGCGAAAATCGCAACAAAACCGCTTTGTCCCATCTTTTTTCTTCGTCAGTACCACGGGTGATGCATATTCCGAAGTGCTGTATTGTATAATCCCCTCTTCTAGCATGGCTTGCACCTGTTCATCTATGTAACGCTGGTCTTCAACTGACGTTCGACGTGGACGCTGCCACACGGGCCTATCATCCGATAGAATAAGCTTCATCTGCACCGGTGCGCTTGACTGCTTTCCGGGCATGTATGTATTAACTAGGCGCTCTACTTCCTTGGCAATACTTCCATCTAAATGCGATACGTCGATTCCCTTCGACTTCTCTTCTGGTCCTTCATTCTCGGCTACACACAACGCTTCAAACTCTCTCAAGAAACCATTTCCCCATTCTACGCTGACACCTTCCCTGGAAACTTCACCCTGGGCTAATCCTGTCAACTCCACCGACTTACGGTGCGAAACCCTCATCTCGGTCTCAACCTCTTCAGAGCTGCCACCCTGGCACTCCGACTCTGCCTTGCTAACCTTCCCACCGGTGTCGTCACTACCCGGTGCTACTCGAGTACTCGTTTTCTTGAACGTTACTGTCCCTTGCCTAAAAACCAGTTCCACGTCCTTGAGGACATCGCTTCCTATTATGGCAGCGTACGGTATATCGCGTTCTCTTACTACGTGGAAAGTAATTTCCAACACCACCTCGTCGATCTCGATCTCAACGTCAAAGCAACCCAATGTCGTGAGTTGCCCCTTGCCTATTCCATACAATTTCCGCTTCTCCCTACTAAGCTCGATGTCACCTAACATCAAGAGGGTATCATATCTCATTATACATGAGTCGCAGCCTGTATCTACTAGCGCACTAAAAGTAACGTTATTAATTGACACATCGATAAATATTAGGCTACTTTTCCGTTTGCTCCCCTTGTGGTGGCCTAACGTGTTTACTCGCTCACCTTTAACCATTTTGCAATCTTTGGCAATATGGCCTCTTTGCCTACATTTAAAACATATTGCATTACTGGGTCCTGACCCCGGACATTCTCTGGCAAAATGACCTTCTTTGTCACATTTGAAACACTTGTTCCTTTGTGGCATCTTTTCACTAAAATTTTTCCCTGACCCTGTCTGAGGTGTGGACACTCTGTTTGACGACGTTGGTCCCCCTCTAATTTTCTCGTAAACTCGGATCTGTTCTTTTAGCTCCTTTATGTCTTTCGCCTGGTACAGCATAGCTTTATTTGACCTCGTGTCTGGTACCCCCTCTACAAAATATTCCACAATACTTTTTTCATCGAGATTGATAGGTTTCCCTATTTCTATCAGTGCGTACAAATATTCGTAGATGCTTTCCCTAGTCTCCTTTCGTCTGTTTCTCAACACGCGGTGGATTTCAGAGGCGCACAACTTTTCACCGAACTCTTCTAGCAATGCATCCTTTAAATTCTTCCAGTCTCTGCAACCAACTAAGCCACGAGCGAACGCTTTAGCCGCACCTTTAAGCAATTGTTTCGCATACACATACCTCTGTAGGCCACTCCAACCTACAGTGTCGGCAACATCTTCGAATTCCTCCACCCAGTGATTCACTCCGCGCGTACCATCGCCAGAAAATGGCGAAACACTATCCTCTATATCGCGCAGTGTAAACATCGCTCTTTGCCTACCTAAATTATCAGCCGGAGCATTTTCGTAAATTGAATTTGTCGATTCATTTTCACTAAGAGCATCTTCACCTGCTTCTTCTTCCCCTTCAAAAACCATGTGCTGTAGCAATCGCAGCTGCAGTTCTTTCTTCCTACCGACAACACTTAAATTAAGTTCCCTAAGCTTTTCTTTCAGCATCTCCACCGTCATTGCCCTAATCGTGTCGGTATCCATCTTACAAATTGTTGACTACCTCACAACAACACTTACACTTATAGCATGAACAATATTAACCTGAGAATATAATTTTTAACTACTTGTCCGCAGTGACATACATATGTAATTTCAATCAAAATAACTTAGGATAAATTAGATATAACCAATATAAATAAGAGAAAACAAAATACCCACAATTTCCACGACTACTTCTATTTACGCTACTCCTCGCCGTCGCTAATTTGCTGCTGCTGTCTGTTATGTTGTCCTCACTGCTATGCCTGCTGCTGTACCAAGTAGATGCACGCTCACTCTCACTATGTACTTGATAGACGCTTTGACTTGCGCCGTTTATCGGTACATGTGTATGCAAAAGCGTCTCAGGGTTTATACGTTGCTGCCTGTTGTGTTGTTCTCGCTGCCTGTTGTGTTGTTCTCGCTGCTATACCTGCTGCTGTACCAAGTAGATGCACGCTCACTCTCACTATGTACTTGATAGACGCTTTGACTTGCGCCGTTTATCGGTACATGTGTATGCAAAAGCGTCTCAGGGTTTATACGTTGCTGCCTATTGTGTTGTTCTCGCTGCCTGTTGTGTTGTTCTCGCTGCTATACCTGCTGCTGTACCGAGTAGATGCACGCTCACTCTCACTATGTACTTGATAGACGCTTTGACTTGCGCCGTTTATCGGTACATGTGTATGCAAAAGCGTCTCAGGGTTTATACGTATATAAGCTGGTGCCTTTCTGTTGGCAGAACTGTTCGATGCGCTTCTTTTCGGAATATGAGCGGGCACACACAAATTCACCTAAAGAGTACGCAAGTACGTTGCTGTCTCTTTCCGGCTAACGTCTTTTGGCACCTTCGTTTTAATGCTTTCGATTGTTTTTTCTACTTTTAACTGTGGCTACTTGGCCAGACACTTGTTTTAGAATAACTGTTATTCACCGGTAAAACGGTACTGTGTCCGTTGGAGTACCCACAATTCCGGGGAAGTTAAAATTTGCGTACAGCACCTACACCGCGTTTTCACTGCACTTTGTTCTGCAAATTGTCTGATTTTGTTTTTGCGCAAATCAAATTGTCTTTGAATGCGTTACTTTTCACATGCGCTTATTTACGAGCGCGCTAATTTGTCTACTGCGTACTTTGGCAATATCACTTTTCACTTTCATTTGCCTGCGGGCCTGCGTAATAATTTTTTCTTTCACTTAGCACCGCACTTGTTCACAAATCTCGGGCGAGCCCCCAAGTTGTAGTAAAAGACACTTGTTGTAATAAAACACACTTGTTGTAATAAAAAACACTTTATTCACTTACAATCACGTTTATGGAAACAATTCAAAGTACATGTGTAGATGCTTATATATTAATCGGCCACTTAGAACTACTAAACTACCCGGCGCAACAGTTTGACGACTGATCGTTGCGCACGCCTCTGTGTATCTTACTTGACTGTCTATACCTTGTCCGTTTTTCCTATTTCGTCCTCTGTCCGTTCGTTTCATGTTCTGTCGTTCCTCGCCTGCGTGGAGTTGCCACCTTCCCGATATCCCATTCCTACATATATACAAGAAAGTCTAATTTATACCTAAATATAAAATTACGGAATTCTTCTATATGCAGTGCAGTTATTCCGTTAAGGCTTTATGTAGACTTCAGTGCGTTAAAGAAGGTTTATTAACTTAAATATGTTAAACTTATGGTTTGAGACATTTCGATATAGATGGCTAAATGTGTATATACAAGAAAATCGAATTTATACCTAAATATAAGATAACGGAATTCTTCTAAATGCACTGCGGTTATGCCGTTAAGGCTTTATGTAGACTTCAGTGAGTTAAAGAAGGTTTATTAACTGAAATATGTTAAACTTATTATTTGAAGCATTTCGATATCGATTGCTTAATGTGTATATACAAGAAAATCGACTTTATACCTAAATTTAAAATTATGGAATTCTTCCAAATATACTGTTGTTATGCCGCCATGGCTCTATGTCAACTTCAATACGTTAAAGAAGGTTAATTAACTTAAATATGTTAAACTAATGATTTGAAGCATATTGATATCGACTGCTAAATGTGTAAATGCAAGAAAATCGACTTTACACCTAAATATAAAATTATAACATTACGGAATTCTTCTAAATGCACTGCCGTTATACCGTTAAGGCTTTATGTAGACTTCAGTAAGCTAAAACATGTTTATTAACTTAATAAGTTAAACTGATGATTTGAAGCATTTCGATATCGATAGCTAAATATGTATATACAAGAAAATCGACTTTATACCTAAATATAAGATTATGGAATTCTTCTACATGCACTGCCGTTACGCCTCCATGGCTATATGTCCACTTCAAATCGTTAGAAAAGGTTTATTAACTTAAATATGTTAAACTAATGAGCTGAAGCATTTCTATATCGATTGCTAAATGTGTATATACAAGAAAATCGATTTTATACCTAAATAAAAGATTACGGAATTCACCCAAATATACTGCCGTTATGCCGTTATGGCTTAATGTAAACTTCAGTAAGATAAAGAAGGTAAATTAACCTAAATATGCTAAACCTGTTATTTGAAGCATTTCGATATCGATTGCTAAATGTGTATATACAAGGAAATCGACTATATACCTAAATATAAGATTACGGAATTCTTCTGAATGCACTGCAGTTATACCGTTAAGGCTTTATGTAGACTTCAGTGAGTTAAAGAAGGTTTATTAACTTAAATATGTTAAACTAATGATTTGAAGCATTTCGATATCGATTGCTAAATGTGTATATACAAGAAAATCGACTTAATACCTAAATATAAGATAACAGAATTCTTCTACATGCACTGCCGTTATGCCGCCATGGCTTTATGCCAACTTGAGTTCGTTAAAAAAGGTTTTATTAACTTAAATATGTTAAACTAATGAGTTGAAGCTCTCGATATCGATTGCTAAATGTGTATATACAACAAAATCGACTTAATACCTAAATATAAGAAAACGGAATTCTTCCAAATGCACTACCGTTATACCGTTATGGCTTTATGTAAACTTCAGTAAGATAAAGAAGGTTAAATAACTTAAATATGTTAACTTAAATATGTTAAACTAATGACTTAAAGCATTTCGTTATCGATTGCTAAATACGTATATACAACAAAATCGACTTTATAACTAAATATAAGATTACGGAACTCTTAAAAATGCATTGCCGTTATGCCGTTAAGGCTTTTGTATTCTTCAGTAAGACAAAGAGGTTTAAATTTAAATTTAAAATATGTTAAACTTGTGACTTGAAGCATTTCGATATCGATTGCTTAATGTGTATATACAAGAAAATCGACTTTATACCTAAATATAAGATTACGGAATTCTTCCAAATGAACTGTCGTTATGCCACCATGGCTTTGTATCACCTTCAATACGTTAAAGAAGATTAATTATTCTAAATATGTTAAACTAATGATTTGAAGCATTTCGATATCGATTGCTTAATATGTAAATACAAGAAAATCGACTTTATACCTAAATATAAAATTATAACATTACGTAATTCTTCTAAATGCACTGCCGCTTTACCGTTAAAGCTTTATGTAGACTTCAGTAAGCTAAAAAATGTTTTTTAACTTAAGATGTTTAACAAATGATTTGAAGCATTTCGATATCGATTGAAAAATGTGTATATACAAGAAAATCGACTTTATGCCTAATATAAGATAACGGAATTCTTCTCCATCCACTGCCGTTATGCCAACTTCAGATCGTTAAAGAAGGTTAATTAACTTAAATTAGTTAAGCTAACGAGTTAAAGCATTTCGATGCCGATTGCTAAATGCGTATATACAACAAAATCGAATTAATACCTAAATATAAGATTATGGAACTCTTCCAAATGCACTGCCGTTATGCCGTTAAGGCTTTTGTAGACTTCAGTAAGATAAAGATGATTAATTTACTTAAATATGTTAAACTAATGACTAATGGTGTAAATACAAGAAAATCGACTATATACTTAAATATAAAATTACGGAATTCTTCTAAATGCACTGTCGTTATGCCGCCGTGGCTTTATATCACCTTCATTACGTTAAAGAAAGGTAATTAACTTAAATATGTTAAACTAATGATTTGAAACATTTCGATATCGATTGCTAAATGAGTATGTACAAAAAAATCGACTTTATACCTAAATATAAGATAACGGAATTCCTTTAAATGCACTGCCGTTATGCCGTTAAGGCTTTTGTAGACTTCAGTAAGATAAAGAGGGTTAACTAACTTAAATATGTTAAACTAATGAGTTGAAGCATCTCGATATCGTTTGCTAAATGTGTATATACAACAAAATCGACTTTATACCTAAATATAAGATTACGGAATTCTTCCAAATGCACTGCCGTTATACCGTTATGGCTTTATGTAAACTTCAGTAAGATAAAGAAGGTTAATTAACTTAAATATGTTAAACTAATGATTTGAAGCATTTCGATATCGATTGCTAAATGTGTATATACAAGAAAATCGACTTAATACCTAAATATAAGATAACAGAATTCTTCTACATGCACTGCCGTTATGCCGCCATGGCTTTATGCCAACTTGAGTTCGTTAAAGAAGGCTTATTAACTTAAATATGTTAAACTAATGATTGAAAGCATTTCGATATCGCTTGCTAAATGTGTATATACAGGAAAATCGACTTTATACCTAAATATAAGATAACGGAATTCTTTTAAATGCACTGCCGTTATACCGTTATGGCTTTATGTAAACTTCAGTGAGATAAAGAAGGTTAATTAACTTAAATATGTTAACTTAAATATGTTAAACTAATGACTTGAAGCATTTCGTTATCGATTGCTAAATACGTATATGCAACAAAATCGACTTTTTAACTAAATATAAGTTTACGGAACTCTTAAAAATGCATTGCCGTTATGCCGTTAAGGCTTTTGTAGACTTCAGTAAGACAAAAAGGATTAATTAACTTAAATATGTTAAACTTATGATTTGAAACATTTCGATATCGATTGCTTAATGTGTATATACAAGAAAATCGACTTTATACCTAAATATAAGATTACGGAATTCTTCCAAATGAACTGTCGTTATGCCACCATGGCTTTGTATCACCTTCAATACGTTAAAGAAGATTAATTATTCTAAATATGTTAAACTAATGGTTTGAAGCATTTCGATATCGATTGCTAAATGTGCAAATACATGAAAATCGACTGTATACCAAAATATAAAATTATAACATTACATAATTCCTCTAAATGCACTGCCGCTGTACCGTTAAAGCTTTATGTAGACTTCAGTAAGCCAAAAAATGTTTTTTAACTTAATATGTTTAACAAATGATTTGAAGCATTTCGATATCGATTGAAAAATGTGTATATACAAGAAAAACGACTTTATGCCTAATATAAGATAACGGAATTCTTCTACATCCACTGCCGTTATGCCAACTTCAGATAGTTAAAGAAGGTTTTTTAAATTAAATTAGTTAAACTAACGAGTTAAAGCATTTCGATGTCGATTGCTAAATGCGTATATACAAGAAAATCGATTTAATACCTAAATATAAGATTATGGAACTCTTCCAAATGTACTGCCGTTATGCCTTTAAAGGGCTTTTGTAGACTTCAGTAAGATAAAGAGGATTAATTTACTTAAATATGTTAAACTAATGACTAATGGTGTAAATACAAGAAAATCGACTATATACTTAAATATAAAATTACGGAATTCTTCTACATGCACTGTCGTTATGCCGCCGTGGCCTTATATCACTTTCATTACGTTTAAGAAAGTTAATTAACTTAAATATGTTAAACTAATGATTTGAAGCATTTCGATATCGATTGCTAAATGAGTATGTACAAAAAAATCGACTTTATACCTAAATATAAGATAACGGAATTCCTTTAAATGCACTGCCGTTATGCCGTTAAGGCTTTTGTAGACTTCAGTAAGATAAAGAGGGTTAACTAACTTAAATATGTTAAACTAATGAGTTGAAGCATCTCGATATCGTTTGCTAAATGTGTATATACAACAAAATCGACTTTATACCTAAATATAAGATTACGGAATTCTTCCAAATGCACTGCCGTTATACCGTTATGGCTTTATGTAAACTTCAGTAAGATAAAGAAGGTTAATTAACTTAAATATGTTAAACTAATGACTTGAAGCATTTCGTTATCGATTGCTAAATGTGTATATACAACAAAATCGACTTTATACCTAAATATACGATTACGGAATTTTTCTACATGCACTGCCGTTATACCACCATGGCTTTATGTTAACTTCAGTGCGGTAAAGAAGCCTTATTAACTTAAATATGTTAAAATAATGATTTGAAGCATTTCGATGTCGATTGCTAAATGAGTATATACAAGAAAATCGACTTTATACCTAAATGTAAGATTACGTAATTCTCCTAAATGCACTGCCGTTATGCCGGTAAGGCTTTACGTAGACTTAAGGAAGACAAAGAGGGTAAATTAACTTAAATATGTTAAACTAATGACTTGAAGCATTTCGATATCGATTGCTAAATGTGTATATACAACAAAATCGACTTTATACCTAAATATAAGTTTACGGAATTTTTCTACATGCACTGCCGTTATACCGTTATGGCTTTATGTAAACTTCAGTGCGTTAAAGAGGGTTTTTTAACTTAAATATGTTAAACTAATGATTTGAAGTATTTCGATATCGATTGCTAAATGAGTATATACAAGAAAATCGAATTCATACCTAAATATAAGATTACGTAATTCTTCTAAATGCACTGCCGTTATGGCTTTATATTATCTTCAGTTCGTTAAAGAAGGTGTATTAACTTAAATATGTTAAACCAGTTATTTGAAGCATTTCGATATCGATTGCTTAATGCATATATACAAAAAAATCGACTTTATACCTAAATTTAAGATTACGGAATTCTTCCAAAAGTACTGTCGTTATGCCGCCATGGTTTGTATCAACTTCAATACGTTAAAAAAGGTTAATTATTTTAAATATGTTAAACTAATGGTTTGAAGCATTTTGATATCGACTGCTGAATGTGTAAATACAACAAAATCGACTTTATACTTAAATAAAAAATTATAACATTACGGAGTTCTTCTAAATGCACTGCCGTTATACCGTTAAGACTTTATGTAGACCTCATTAAGCAAAAAAATGTTTATTAACTTAATATGTTAAACTTATGATTTGAAGCATTTCGATATCGATTGCTTAATGTGTATATACAAGAAAATCGACTTTATACCTAAACATAAGATAACGGAATTCTTCTACATGCACTGCCGTTATGCCGCCATGGCTTTATATCAACTTCAATACGTTAAAGAAGGTTAATTAACTTAAATATGTTAAACTAATGAGCTGAAGCATCTAGATATCGATTGCTAAATGTGTATATACAACAAAATCGAATTTATACCTAAACAAAAGATTACGGAATTTTTCTACATGCTCTGCCGTTATACCACCATGGCTTTATGTTAACTTCAGTGCGTTAAAGAAGCCTTATTAACTTAGATATGTTAAAATAATGATTTGAAGCATTTCGATGTCGATTGCTAAATGAGTATATACAAGAAAATCGACTTTATACCTAAATATAAGAATACGTAATTCTTCTAAATGCACTGCCGTTATGCCGGTAAGGCTTTACGTAGACTTAAAGAAGACAAAGAGGGTAAATTAACTTAACTATGTTAAACTAATGATTTGAAGCATTTCGATATTGATTGCTAAATGTGTTTATACAACAAAATCGATTTTATACCTAAATATAAAATTACGGAATTCTTCTACTTGCACTGCCGTTATGCCGCCATGGCTTCATGTCACCTTCGGTAGGTTAAAGATGGTAATTTAACTTAAATATGTTAAACTAATGATTTGAAGCATTTCGATATCGATTGCTAAATGTGTATATACAAGAAAATCGACTTTATACCTAAATATAAGATAACGGAATTCTTCTACATGCACTGCCGTTATTCCGCCATGGCCTTATGTTAACTTCAGTGCGTTAAAGAAGCCTTATTAATTTAAAATATGTTAAAATAATGATTTGAAGCATTTCGATGTCGATTGCTAAATGAGTATATACAAGAAAATCGACTTTATACCAAAATATAAGATTACGTAATTCTTCTAAATGCACTGCCGTTATGCCGGTAAGGCTTTACGTAGACTTAAGGAAGACAAAGAGGGTAAATTAACTTAAATATGTTAAACTAATGATTTGAAGCATTTCGATATTGATTGCTAAATGTGTTTATACAACAAAATCGATTTTATACCTAAATATAAAATTACGGAATTCTTCTACTTGCACTGCCGTTATGCCGCCATGGCTTCATGTCACCTTCGGTAGGTTAAAGATGGAAATTTTAAACTTAAATATGTTAAACTAATGATTTGAAGCATTTCGATATCGATTGCTAAATGTGCTATTACAAGAAACTTGACTTTATACCTAAACATAGGATAACGGAATTCTTCCAAATGCACTGCCGTTATTCCGCCATGGCCTTATGTTAACTTCAGTCAGTTAAAGAAGGTTTATTAACTTAAATATGTTAAACCAGTTATTTGAAGCATTTCGATATCGATTGCTTAATGCATATATACAAGAAAATCGACTTTATACCTAAATATAAGATTACGGAATTCTTCCAAATTACAGTCGTTATGGCGCCATGGCTTTATTTCACCTTCAATACCGTAAAGATGGTTATTTAACTTAAATATGTTAAACTATTGATTTGAAGCATTTCGATATCGATTTCTAAATGCATATATACAAGAAAATCGACTTTATACCTAAAACTAAGATAACGGAATTCTTCTAAATGCACTGCCGTTATGCCGTTAAGGCTTTATGTAGACTTCAGTGAGTTAAAGAAGGTTTATTAACTTAAATATGTTAAACTAATGATTTGAAGCATTTCGATATCGATTGCTAAATGTGTATATACAAGAAAATCGACTTTATACCTAAATATAAGATAACGGAATTCTTCTACATGCACTGCCGTTATGCCGCCATGGCTTTATATCAACTTCAATACGTTAAAGAAGGTTAATTAACTTAAATATGTTAAACTAATGAGTTGAAGCATCTCGATATCGATTGCTAAATGTGTATATACAACAAAATCGAATTTATACCTAAACATAAGATTAGGGAATTCTTCTACATGCACTGCCGTTATACCGCCATGGCTTTATGTTAACTTCAGTGCGTTAAAGAAGCCTTATTAACTTAAATATGTTAAAATAATGATTTGAAGCATTTCGATGTCGATTGCTAAATGAGTATATACAAGAAAATCGACTTTATACCTAAATATAAGATTACGTAATTCTTCTAAATGCACTGCCGTTATGCCGGTAAGGCTTTACGTAGACTTAAGTAAGACAAAGAGGGTTAATTAACTTAAATATGTTAAACTAATGATTTGAAGCATATCGATAGTGATTGCTAAATATGTTTATACAACAAAATCGATTTTATACCTAAATATAAGATTACGGAATTCTTCTAAATGCTCTGCCGTTATGCCGTTATGGCTTTATGTTAACTTCTGTTCGTTAAAGAAGGTTAATTAACTTAAATATGTTAAACTAATGATTTGAAGCATTTCGATATCGATTGCTAAATGTGTATATACAAAAAAATCGAATTTATACCTAAATAGAAGATTACGGAATTCTTCTACATGCACTGCCGTTATGCCGCCATGGCTTTGTGTTAACTTCAGTGCGTTTAAGTAGGTTCGTTAACTTAAATATGTTAAACTAATGATTTGAAGCATTTCGATATCGATTGCTAAATGATTATATACAAGAAAATCGACTTTATACCTAAATATAAGATAACGGAATTCTTCTAAATGCTTTGCCGTTATGCCGTTAAGGCGTTTGTAGACTTCAGTAAGATAAAGAGGGTTAATTAACTTAAATATGTTAAACTAATGATTTGAAGCATTTCGGTATCGATTGCCAAATGTGTATATACAAGAAAATCGACTTTATACCTAAATATAAGATTACGGAATTCTTCCAAATGCAATGCCGTTATGCCGTTATGGCTTCATTTTAACTTCAGTTCGTTTAAGAAGGTTTATTAACTTTGATATGTTACACCAGTTATTTGAAGCATTTTGAAATCGATTACTTAATGCATATATACAAGAAAATCGACTTTCTACCTAAATATAAGATTACGGAATTCTTGCAAATGTACTGTCGCTATGCCGCCATGGCTTTTTATCAACTTCAATATGTTATAGAAGGATAATTAACTTAAATATGTTAAACTAATGATTTGAAGCATTTCGATATCGATTGCTAAATGTGTATATACAACAAAATCGACTTTTATATCAACTTCAGTTAGTTAAAGAAGGTTTATTAACTTAAATATGTCAAACTAATGATTTGAAGCATTTCGATATCTATTGCTAAATGAGTATATACAAGAAAAGCGACTTTATACCAAAATATAAGATTACAGAACTCTTCAAATGCACTGCCGTTATCCCGTTATGTCTTTATGTAAACTTCAGAAAGATAAAGAAGGTTAATTAACTTAAATATGTTAAACTAATGATTTAAAGCATTCGATATCGATTGCTAAATGCGTATATACAAGAAAATCGATTTTATACCTAAATATAAGTTACGGAATTATTCTAAATGCACTGCAGTTATCCCGCCATGGATTTATGCCAACTTCAGTTCGTTAAAGAATGTTTATTAACTTAAATATGTTAAACTAATGTTTTGAAGCATTTCGATATCGATTGCTAAATGAGTAATACAAGAAAATCGACTATGTACCAAAATATAAGATTACGGAATTTTTCCCAAAATGCACTACCGTTATGCCGTTAAGGCTTTTGTAG